>JAFEMH010003598.1:0-256535 GCA_022495995.1 Adenophora triphylla var. japonica
ATTTTTGCCGGGAGGAAATTTTCTTCTTCTTAGAGGACGGTCCTCGTGTATCCAGCTCCGATAGTCCCTTTCACAGCAATGGGATGTCACGTATATCCCACCAAATGTGTTCTGCTGGCTGGTGGCGGGTTTGGGACCTCAGGTTGAGTGGTGTTGGAATGACTTTGAGTGGAACTGGTCCGGGGAGATCTGCTGTTGGACTCATCTGGAAGCGAATGGTTGGACTCCGCCGGATAATGAGAGGTATTAAGATCCAGGGGAACATGCATATGTTTGTCCTTCAGGGTAGCCCCAGTCAGTTGGGAGATTTTGTTAGATGTCCCTAAGTGGCGTGTGGCCTCTTCAATCCAAGGTTTTGCTGTCTGTTCTGGCGTTCCTCCAGGGCTTTGATGGCTGACCATATTTCTTCAACTGTTTCCTGATCTTCATCACCCAGGCTGATATTTGCGGGATCATCACTTTGAGAGGGGACAACTGACGGTATGCCGAACTCTTTCATCCCTGACTGCTGTTTGGGGGCCAGTTGCCCTGTAAGTCGACGGGCAGGAGTCCTGGCGGTGGAGACATAGGAATCTTGGGGTAGCATCTTGATGTATCCGGGACGATTAAGAAGAGGAGGAGAACTTTCTTCCTTCTTTGCGGTAAAAGTGCCATCGGAATTGAGACTGATAGTCAAACCATGACTTGCGACAACCTCCCTGAAGGTCGCCACTCAGAGCATTCATGCTTCTGAAGTCTCATCTCGTTCTACCAACTGGATCCAATACTGGTCCTGTCTCGAGGGATTTTGGAGGACTAGAGTGACGTTGTCCCTATCACTGCCTACCGACGTGCACATTCTCGAAACCCGGAGTCCTAACAAACGGCAAGCCGACACGCGCTTCACTCTTCCCAACTAATCAAATCGATGACCCGGTGTCCTGGAACTAACCTTTCGCGAGGAGGCTGCGTGGGAAAAGGCACGAGGGTTCGTATGTCCGGGGAACGAAGGAGGGTAGTTGGGGTACCCCAATCCTGATCACACCCTTTCAAACACACGGAAACACCGCAGACTCATCAACACAAGCCTCCGACGACCCCTCTCACTCAAACCTCTCTAAAACCCCCAACCAAACCAAGTGGAGGAGCCTTTCTCGGGATAAAAAGGGACAAAAGGACGCTTTCTGGGAATTTTTCGTGAAATTGGGAAAGCAATATTGGTCCGCACGACCTCTTTGTTGTCATAATTACCGAATCTCCTTAAAGTCCACAATATTCCTCAAATCCCCGGGAAAAATGATTACTCCTCAAGCAGAAGTTGGTCCGTACGGACCTCTTGTGCATGCAAGATGGTCCGTACGGACTCTTATTGCTCGTGGGACACCATAATTGCAAATATTCCTCCATCATCACAAAGCATTCCCTCAAATCGAGGAAAACTCAAAATATCGGATTACAATGGAGGTCCGTACGGACCTCTTTTTGCACCTAATCTCGCACTATAAATAGAGGGCTCCCCCTCCTCATTTTCTTACACACCTCCCACTTCTCTCTCTTCCTCCCCAGCCTTCCTCGGCTTCCCTCTCTAAGTCCTTTCGAGGCATTCCCGCCCCTTTCGTGATCTCCTTCCGAGGCCTTCCCGAGCCCCCTCGGCGGTGCTCTCGAAGCCTCCCCGAGCGCCTCCCGAGACGCTCCTTTGCTGCTGGCCACCCGAGGCACTTCTCGGGCAGGAAAACTCGAGGCCCCTTCGTGGTACTCCGAGGCCTCGCCTCGGTCTTTCCCACGTGTCCCTGGGCTCTTTCCGAGTCAAACCGACGATCCCAAACCACGCCGAAACTCTCGCCTTCGAGCTGACTCCCGCCACCAATGCCAACGCACGCCGAACCTCTCGCTCGAGTGATCCGACGATCCCCACGCACGCCGAACCTCTCCGCCTGCTGATCCCGGGCGATCCCCTACGCACGCCGAACCTCTCAGCCCTCGAACGCAGCCCCTCGCAACATCAACTCCAGCGCCGAAACTTCTCTGTCCGCGTACAACCGCCCCTCCTGGGCGAAGCAATCCTGATCCATACCGGAACGCTACTCCGAATTCTCAAACACTATTCCCGCGGAAGACGTACACGAACCAACATTGGTAAGGCTTCCTTCCATTACTATTTTCAATACATTTTCATACATAGCATACAATGTAGACATCCGATACAATCATGCATTTTTAAAAGCACACACACACACACACACAACATTTAAAGTGATATTAGGTATCCGAAAGACTCGCTTTACGAGGCTACTTCCGTGAGCTTCTAATATTCTAATATTCTCTTCCCGAGGAGTCATCTCGACCTCCGAACTCAAAAATCTCATCACACAAAAAATCAGCTTTAAAAATTATCTTTAAACCGATGCCTCTTTTCAATGTGTTTTGGCTTAATAAAACTACCCGGCGCGGCTTACTTGCTAGCAAACATGCCGAGACACCTCCAACACGCAAAACGCTAAAACGGAATAAAGCCGTATGGTCGGGCGCGATTACAGCCGCCTCTGATCCGGCGATTTTCCCATTCCCTAACAAAACGACGAAAGTGCCTGTGAGATACCGCGAGGCCTTCTCTCGGATCCTGCATAATTTCAGCATGGCGACTCCGATGGGGAAATTTTTGTTTTAAAAACTTCTTAAACAAAACAAGCTGCAAGATTTTTAAAACGATGATGAGGGTCAAACTTTCATTTTACCCCTTCCTTTAATCAAGTCAGGTGCGTGTGTGCATCGTGCTTCGTTTTTACTTTTTACAAAAAAAAATAAAAATACAAAAAAAAAAAAAAATGGCATCAATATACATCTGTGATACATTTAAAATTCTCTTTTCAAAAATCTCTGTTTTACTCGTAAAAAGAATTTTTAGAGACCGCACACTACGCGCACCGGCCTGCCTCTGTTAGCACCGCACTCTACTACACCGCCGCCTCGCATAAGCACCCGCACGCCACGCGCACCGTCACGGATATATTCACCGCACACTACAACCCTCAACCCGCAGCTGGTCTCACAGCAAGTCTGTTAGGGGTCTTCCGTAGGCCTCTTGGACGCGCACGGGATCATTCCAAACATCCCCATCCTAGCCAAGCGTCAACCCTCGCGCACGCTTTCTGAAGTCTTCGAGTCACACTCAGCTCCGGCACTCTAGCTGGTTTTTACCTACCTCAGTGTCATACACTCGATACATATAGCTCATGCCGGCCATTTTCTCAGTCAAGGCTCGAACTCAAGACTTTCGCGCAAGCTAAAGCGAATGAAAGGTCATGCTAAAAATCTCATGGACCTCGATCTTGATTTAAGCTACACCTGCACGATGTTCCAGTCCGGATATACATCCATGCTCGCATGACACCATGTCATCACGCCTTTGATACGTCGCCCATGCACGATATGACTTGGGCCTAACGCCTAACGTCATGCATCCTCTTGCGCAAGCAAGGTAAAGAGAGGTCATGCCGAACTCTTGACTCCGATTCTTGACTCGAGCCGCCGGTTTGGCTCACTATTCACGCGGCTACAACGCATCAAAACGAACATGACAAAGCTCTCGGTCCTTAGGTTCGATTTTTCTTTTAGGCCTAAGTGGAAACCGCTTGCACTATAGGACCTCGCCCGGGCCGTCCCACCCCGGGACGTCGAAATACATGTGCAAAACGAGGGGCTTATAGCCGCACGTATGGTCTCCATCGACCCAGATCTAAAGCCATAGCTGCGAAAAAAACAACGTTTGCTAAATCTTTTCCAACCTACCTAGGATTCTTCGGTAGAAAACATGTTTTAAGTAAATTAAAACAACAAAAAAATCAAAAATAAAAGGAAACGAAACCGCATGCCACGCTGAGCTTTCCCCCTTTTATCCCGTTAGGCCATTCCCATGTCTAAATCCTTGCCCATCACCCTCCACCTAATGTGAGAGTGGTCGAGAGTACCCGGGAACCCGTCTCCCAAAGGTCAAACAAGAAGGTCCTACCTCCTTCCCAACTCGTCACCTGGATATCCGTCAAATCCCCATGGCCAAGTCACGGATAACAACGGGAATAGAACGGGACCTTACCCCCAAGAAATTTCCCAACATTGGAAGCCAAGTTCAAGAAGTGTCCTCGCCGGCTATCAGAGAAACGGTCAAGGTGAGCAACAAGCCTCGGATCGAAGGTGCCATGCACCACTTCGAAACCTTAGCCACTCCAACTACTCCGGGGCTTTCCTAAGTCATGACTCAAGTTTTCCTACAAAGCCTCTAACGTCTCTCTATTGTCTCCCGTGGTCAACCCGTTACCCTCAGACGAGCCATGCAAGCTATGCACGTAAGGGCCACAAGCACCTTCCGTAGGAAAAGCCTTGCCCATCCAGGGCCTCTCCTTCGAGGTCCTGCGGTACCACCGCGCCGAATGGGGAACGGGGAACACATCTCGGTGGGACGCCCATGATTAGGATCAGGAAGTGCTTGTCTCTGGGAAATGGAATTCCGTGATGCAATGAACGAGGGCCGGCTCCTCGACGAAAGAAGAAGCTATCTTCTCAACAAAAACCGAAAAAGAGGTAATGAATCGTGATCCTCACAGCCGGAACCCTCGAGGAACCTCGTGAAAGTTTGACTACTACGTCATCTACTCTGCAAAGAAGCTCCTGTACTAGTTCTCCGCACAAGGCCACAGGCAGAATGTCTCCGCTTCCATTGATCAGGGCTGGGACGAAGCTTCGCACCGCCACCGAAGGCCCGAAGGTCCAGTATAATCCAAATCCCCTCGTCTCTTGGGAAGATCTCAAAGCCACTATTGATGCTTCAAGAAAGGCTATGACAGCTAATCTAATCTGGAAATGCGCCAGCCTCCCGCTCTTACGCCAATCAAAGCTCCTCCCACTACGTAAACGGAGAGACAAGCAAAACCATAAGTCCAGAGGGCGAATGTCTTCGACACGTTCCTCTGGCCAAATTCCCTGCACGAATCCTCCACGGATGTACAAAAGGCCAGCCATACCCGAGCCACGAATTGAAAAGGGGCCCTACGCCAAAGAAGTCAAAACCTTGACCCAAAGGCCGAAGATCCTGCCTTGGACATGTGCCTCAAGCGCACTCAGCTAACATCTCACTCGGTCCTTACTCACTTCATCTTACCCGCACAAGCTCAAGTTAAAGAAAGTCTGCTCCGGCCTGCACTATGGTTCCCATCACAAAGGGCACTCTCGATGAAGCGCCTGTATGATCGCAACGCCATCATTACAAGAATATCATCACCTTCACGCAGCTCGATCTTCCAAAATTTGGGGCCGACCACAACGAGCCTCTCTACATAACAAATTCAACCGGACGAGCGCCGTCTCCTACCTGGGTGTTTGCAGATGGGGGATCATCCATGAACGTCCTTCCAGCCAAAATGATGGATTTGCTAGGGATCAAAGCAATCGATCTAAAGCCCTCGACTCTGTGCAATCAAGGCATACGACTCAACATCCCGCCCAAGCTTCCTGGGAATAGCCACTCGAACCCAAAGCGGTTTGGAAAACAAATGGTCCCGACAGCATTTCCAAGTCATCGACATCCCGATCACATTCATCGCCATTTTGGGACGCTCTCCTTGGCTACACCCGCATCAATGTGGGTGGCATCCACTCTTCATCAAGCAGTAAAGTTCGTCCAAGGAAATGTATCTTACCATCATCTACTAGTGATAGCATAGTCAAATCGAAAAGGACCCGAAACATTGAAAGGCATGGCCCTGGTTTCTAGAAATCAAACCCGACGATGATGGCAATGATGCTAACTGTGGTTCACCATCGAAAGCCCAAAGGCCCAAGTGTGCCACATAGACCTCGCCTTTGATTTGGGACAAGATCCCTCCCCCGATGAAAATGATGAAGCTACTATGAATCTACATATCCTGTGGCTCCTGCTTGGGGGAAAACGCCATCGTGGCACCTCAAACGTATCATCAATATCAAAGAACGTAATACCCCGCACGGCCCGGATACTCTCCTACTTCCCGAACACATTGAGGACAAGCGAGCCGCACGAAAACGCTCCACGTATAACAAAAGAGGCTCGCACGCACCCTCCGATTTTCGCTCCCCCACAGCCTTCGACATGCACTGCCAAGTTACTTCACAAGGAAGCTACGCCTGAATCTTGGAAGAAGATCCGTAAAAGGGAACAGAGCCGATCGCCGCCAAACAAAGCCGGCCGACAACCATGGACAAGCCTCCAAGCAGTAACCTCGGCAAGATCTCGCAGGCCTCAAGCCAAATCCCGTCCGAAGAGCATTTCTCGAGCCACACCGCCCGCCGGATCCACAACCACCACTATTCACAAGATGAATTTTGGTTCGGAAAACTCCCTTTCGCTAAGAATCTCGAAAAACTCTCCGTCAACACTCCCGCCTCTCAAACAAGCGGGACGAGTTCCGCATTCCGAGCTAGTAATGCCCAAGACAAAGCAAGAGACTCGCAGACGATGCTGGACGAACCACTGCTCCACCTCGCTTCTTCAAAGAAGAAATCGGAGATGCCGGATCTAATCGATTTTGTTTCTGAGTAACTTCCAGTGATAGCAATGATCTGGGAACGGTGACATAAAGCCTTTCAAGCCCCATCTCCTATCAAGCTCATTGCCACTCAATAATCCGGGCCACCATTCTCTCTGCACTCCACCGCCAGCAAAAAGGACATGATCGAACAACTTGGGTTCCGACTCCCTCGAGTCCTAGAGCTCTAGTGTCAAAACTCATCCCGAGTCCATTAGCTTTGAATTTGGAGTCTCTCGAGTCATCCGATGGCTCTCACGCCGTAAGATTACGAACTCATTGCACAATAATCGTATTCCCGTATGCTCTTTAATGAATGCTTCGATCTTTCCGAGTATCTCTTCACTGCATCTTTAACAACCGATAAATTAACTAAACACACAAATGTAAAGCTTAATAACGATTCACTTGATAAAGAAGCGTGTATTAACATTAAACGAACAATACATTAAGCACATCTTTTAAGCATGTCATGTCAAACGAGAGAAAACCGGGCCCAAGCCATGGTAAGGTTTTAATCACAACGATTTGCAAGATTGCCGAAGAGCCAAAGAGACGCAAGTCCGACGCCATTTGCCAAAGACAAAACCGTATCTTCCAATACCTCAAGAACGGGGAAACCACCTTCATTGAACAAGGAAGACCCACACACGGGCGGGTCAAAACCAAGAGCATCATGGCCCTAAAACGCCTCGCCTCTCACTTCGTCATCCTCTGGGACATGCTTATACAAGAAACGCTACCACGGGCCACTCCTACGCTCGCATCAGCCAAGAAGTTAAGCAAGCAAGTTCATGAACGAAGTCCACAATGGGCTTCGTCATGGTCCCCACATGAACGCCTGTGCAGTTCGATGCAAATCTCATTCTCAGGATGGGCTACTAATGGATCCTCCATGGGAGGTGTGCATTGCATCCACTTTGTCCGAAGCCGCGACAAGTGCCACCCGTTCTCCAACCTCAATCATCTACCTCCTCCTCACGATCTCTACCGCATTACACTACACTCTCGCCCTTCGCCACTCGGGAGGAATTGACGTCATCGGGAAAAATCGCTCCGCCAAAAAGCAATCTGGCCACGAGTTCATCTTTAAGTAGCCATCGACTACTTCACCAAATGGGTCGAAGCCAAGTCCTACAAGGTACTCACCTCCAAGAAGGTCGCGCATTTCCCTCAAGGAAAACATCATACGCTCGATACGGCATCCCAAATGAGGTCATATCGTACAACGGCTCACACTTCGAAGGGGAATTCGGACGACATCAATAATGAATTCAAGATCACACGCCACAAATCTTCTCCCTACCGCCACAAACAAACGGCGCCGTGGAAGCAAAGAAACAAAACCCTCGAACGGATCATCCGAAAAATGACCACCCGAGGACGAGATTGGCCCGAGAAGCCGCACCTTGCACTTTGGGGCTACCGCACATCGCTAGGAATGAAACACTAGAGAAACCCCATTTGCCCCGACATACGGATGGAAGGGCCCCTTCCCATCGAGCCGGAAATTCCTCACTCCGAGCGTTGCCGGAAAATGACATCAACGAAGTCGAATGGCTCCGAAGCCGACATGACGAATTGGCTCGCTAGGACGAGCGACGACTAAAGGCCATGGAACACGTCCGAGCCTATCAAAGCAGGGACGGGCTGTGAGCTTTCGCCAAGAAAGCCCAATCCCGAGACATCAAAGATGCTGTGACCTTTGCAGTACTTCAAAGAAAAGCCTCCCACTCGAATCCAACCCACTCTGGGAAAATGGGAACCCACATGGATCGGCCCTTTCGTGGTTCAAAAGATCTTCTCCGAGGCGCTACAAGCCGATGTACCTAGACGGCAATCCCTTCACGTAACCAAATAATCCGAAGCAAACTTCGCAGCATATTTCGCTCAAGAAGAACAAATTTCGTGCATCTTCGCACTCCATGTAGTGTCGAACTACGTGCACTCGAGCCCTCTAGTCCGGTGGGAACGTAGGCAACCTTAATTGGTCCATCTAAAAATACACAAAAAGTCAAAAAGTTTGAATGTCAATCAAGACCTCCATCAAGCTACGCACTTTTCAAGAATACGCCCCAAAGCTAGCCACCTTGACCAAGTCAAACGATTAAGCAGCAATATCAAAGGACATCTCGAGGGTCACTCAAAGCATCAAACGACTGACTCATGTTCTCGTTTGGCTGGGTTTTGCTTTCGCTCTCACGCGCTTCTGAAAAGAGAGCTCGAGCAAGGGCTCACAAAAAAAAATAAAAATAAAAGAAGCTCAAGCCAGGAGCTGTGGAAAAAGAGGTCAAGAGCCCGACGCCAACAAGCAGGGCAAGGAAGCTACGAAAAGACCACAAGCAAACAACTTGTCAAGTGGAGCATTCAACCTCTCGCCCAAGCACAAAAGCTCTCACAAAGGGATTGCCGTCGGGGCCTGCATCGCCTTCGGCTCCGCGAATGCAATGTAAAAGTCCAAAGATGGACGCCGACAAAGGTGCACAACGTATGGCAAAGGCAAACAAGAGATCTTGCGTCTCGACAAAGCTTTAAAAGTAAATCACAAATCACTAATCGGTTACAACATTTCTCGATGAGTTCAAGCACTCCGCCTACTCTCAAGTTCACAACATGCGTGATGGGCCTAATACATTTAACTAAATAATGTGTTTGTAATGCAATGAATGGATACCTAGGAGGTCATTCCACACGCATCTCGCGGCTTGTCCACTCGCCCATTCTTTCCCTTTCTTCCCTTTGCCCCTGGGCGAGTCTTCTTTCGCTTCACGTGAAACCAACTCTCGCGGCTCTCTCGCCTCCGAGATTGGGGTCCTCCCCCAGAGTCAAACAATCTAAGAGTTTCCTGTGCCTTCATTTCGCCCCGTGCTTCTGGCTCCCGATCTCCTCCTCACCAAGCCTCTGCAGGAAAGCAGGACCCTCCTCGCCGTGGGCCTGGTCAACTCTAGTCTCGTAGCTTCAAACAAAGCGTCTTCCCGTCACATCCAAAGTGGTCAAACCAAAGCTTCGAAACTCCTAAGGCAATACAGCTACTACGGGCAACCTGTCCTGTGACCGCTACACGCTCGCTCTCCAAAGACTACTTGGATCGCCTAACACGCTGCTTCATACCAAAGCCAGATGCACCGAGTCACAATACGACACTCTCCTGACAAGCCAAGGGAGTACCACATGCGAGGAAAGCTTTGAATACTTCCATACCCCCTCGTAAAACACAAGAAGGCACCTTCCTGAAGCTTCCATACAGCAGAGGAACTACCTCCGCAAAGCAGGGTCATCCCAGCTCCCCAACAAAGGCTCCTCGCTTCATCCCAAACTCCGCCTGAAACAAGCGACTCGGAATCATACAAGGAGGACCAAGACAAACTCGGAACTTCCGATACAACGTAGGACCCTTTTCCCGCAAGATCCTCCCGGTCTCAATCCTCCACAAGGCGAATAACCCACCAGCCGGATCTCGATGTGGTACCAAGTCAGTGCTATCCATCTCTCCCAAAGCTGATCAATTCATATCCAACACAAGAGGTCACTCGAGCAAACGACTACATTCTAAGCAACGACGCTGGAGCCTTCCTGGGCACATGGCCTCGAAGTATCTTCGCACTGGGTGGGTGGTGAGCAAGAAGCCGTGCATTTCTCTCAATAATCCCATCCTTCAGTCGCCATGTATCTGGCTTATACCACAAGAGACTTCAAAGCACCAACTGACAATATCTTCTCCAGCTCAGCAAAGGTCTGTTCTTACCACATCTAGCAAAGCGCTTATCACAAATGCCAAGTGAGTCGGACTCCTGCTACTTAAAAAAGCGTCGCCATCACGCACAAGGCAAAGGCATCGCCCCAAGAGACGTCACTCATCATCGCAAACCATGAACCGGCTCCGGCATACTCGTAGAAATGTCGATATGACCCGGAATCAAGGATCATGCCCCGCACTTCTTCCAACGAAGCAATGAAGACGAAGGGAAAGCTCGCAAGCTTCACGCCCACAGCAAAGCACCACCCAATCAAAGGAAAGCCGAGATGGCCTCCACCTCCTGGTCCCTCCAATCAAAGCCCGAAAATCCTCAAAAGTGGGCACCATTTCATTGTAGGAGGTCAGTACACGTGCCTCCTAACATCCCAGAACTTCTGCGGCAGCCCGCTCAAACAAATCCCAACTCAGGAACCAACTCCTTAAAAGACCAAATTGAGCAAAGACGAAACCTTACCTCGAAAGCCCGTCTCTCGATGCCTCATACGGCGCCGCATCCACGTTTTCTAACTGCTCAAAGGATAGTGTGCTTGCCTCTCTCCGAAAGCCCTCGGCAAAATTCTAGGGACG
The DNA here is from genome assembly GCA_022495995.1 of Adenophora triphylla var. japonica. Taxonomy (NCBI): domain Eukaryota; kingdom Viridiplantae; phylum Streptophyta; class Magnoliopsida; order Asterales; family Campanulaceae; genus Adenophora; species Adenophora triphylla. Next base: position 10,861 of record JAFEMH010003598.1, read on the forward strand.
TACGAAGAATCCATGGCAAAAAATGGAGGTTCCTAGAGAAAATGGGGAAGAAAGCTCGAAAATGGCTGCAAATGGGGGAATGAGTGGGAAGAACCAGACACTCGGAAAGTGCGTCATTTACGACTCTCTTTTGCATTAAGTATGTCCGTACGGGACTCCTTGCAAACTGTAACCCATTTCAAGAAATGTAGCACAAAAAGCCACCGTCCTCAGGCAAACCTTGCTCCAAACTCCGCCCAAACATCGGACAAAGCCAATTCCGCAAGAACAAACACTACCCACAAACACACTCTCACCAATGTGGCATGCACAAAAATAAAAATAATAATAGCTTGAAAGCAATTTCCTAAGGACAATTCCCTCGAATCACAAAATTGACATTACATCTTTAAAATAAAATGTCCTTTGTTTGCCGTAAGTAAATACGAAGTGTTTTATTACGGTACCCATAAATGTCTGTGCGTTGCTAAACAAAAAAAGAGGGATATGGAAAAAGAGGGAAAGCAAATGAATACTAATCCGGACTCCCTCTAAGATCATCATCATCCTCGCCGAATGTCATCCGAGAGAGTAAGTCGGGCATCCCAAATGAACTCGCCCTGATCACATCCTCGCCGCGTCGTCGAGAATAACAGGCACCGGCACGGGAAAGGCTTTCGCCACGGTAAAAGTACTCGTGAAGGATCAAATCCCGCGCAAAGGATCAAAGAAAGAAGTGCTGCTCGGAGAACCTCACCAGGCCCGCTACGCGGAGGCATTTAACCGATAAAAGGGCTGCTCCCTCGAAGGCGTCCCGCAGCCTCCCGAAGATGTCCCAGGCATCCATGCTATGCGCGCCCCCTCAAGCGTCCTCCTCTCCCGGCTCCGACGTTCCTGAAGCTGACTCCTAGGCGGAGGGAACGCCTGCTGCAGAGTGCCTCGAAGGCATAGGCGTCAGTACGCGCAAGACCGCTGTCGCGAAGCACCGGCAAGATATCTTCGAAGCCATCTTTCTGTCGCAAACGACCATCGCCACGTAACGGCTTGTGAGTCAACATATCATAAGCTCTCCCTCGGACTCGCACCCAACAAGCAAGCCCAAGGAAACGCTCAAGCAATACGGTTATACTTTCAACAACAAAAAGAGAAAAATACGTAAAAGATGCCAAGATGGAAAAGAAGTCAAGCACACTCACCGATTCTATGGGGGTCCACTCGTATGCAACAGAGCTCAAGCTCCGGAACGGGTACATCTGTACACCCTTCCTCTCGATCCAGATCAGCCCTGGAGCATACGTGAAATCCGGTCCCTGGACATCGGACCTCTCTGGGAGCTCGCGAGCAGCCCTCTCTCCCTGCGCTGGGCACTGCTCATGGCCATGATCCTCGCCTTCCCTCTCTTCCTCACGAAGGCCCCGCATCTCTCTCTCCATACTAAGATGAACTCCTCGGGGCGCTCGAACCACCGCCAAGTGTACTCTCTCACCGAAATCGAGCACGTCCATGTCTCCGTGAATCAAGCATCTTGGGGCAAAGGAGAGGGTCTCACTGGAGCACACCTGGGAGAAGCACACCGGGGCCATCTTGCCAGCGTAAGACCCGCTCTCCGAGACATGACATCACAAGTCGGGAAGTTCGCAAAGCATCTTCCGCCGCGCTGTCACCTCGGGAGCCCCCTCAAACTCATCTCCTCTATACCGAGCTCCATCGGGAACAAAACGAACCCCTCCGGCTACTCCCCAGCTCCGTACAGCTCGCCGCACATCCCCGTAGGCGATGGTGAGCTTCCTCTCCCCGGGCCGGTCCTCCTCTTCCTCGCCGTACGAGCCCATTAATTTCAAAGATAGCAGATACGCAAAGAATCGCCCCAGGATCTCTATCCCACTAGAAGCACCGGAAAACCTCATAGAACCACACCTCGCGACAAAAACAGAGAACCGGTCTCAAGGGTAAAGAAAAACGGAGAAACGACAAGTTGCTAAATGTCAAAAACAAAGAATAAACTCATTACCTCCAAAGCGAGAAGTCAAAACGAGCCAATGAATCGGCTGTCACACCCCGCTAAACCGGTCCGAAAGAGAAGTAGAGTTTCTCGGGGCCCAAGCTCGCCTCGCCCCAAGCAATATCACGCACCCTATCCAGGTCAATCAAGCTCTCCAACAAAGCGAAAGGGAGTCCGCGGTCGCGTGGTTCCCCCGAGAACAAAGTCTCTGACAAATGCATACGGCGCTACAAAAGGAGCGGCGCCATTATCGCCCATTGCTCAGTGTCCCTGTGGCCGGGTACCCCGGATGTAGGCCCCAATGCTTTGGGCACGTGATCTCGGCTCCTACTTGCTCGCTATACAACATGCCTGTGCCCTCGCGAGGACGAGGCTCAAAGCCCAGCAGCCTCGGTCAACGCACCACATCGAGATCATATCTTCTTCCACCGCGTACGGCCCCTCCTTGAAGGAAAAAGCCCTAGTCAGCACTCAAGAAGAATCGGCCGGGCGTCACGCGTCACCTCTCTCCCTGTACTCGGATGGAAGGCTATGGGTGGTATCCCACTGCACTCGTAAAGGCCAAGGAAGACGCTCTTGTTCTTCCTCGTATCGAAACTCCGGCACAGTTCTCGACGAACACACCCGGAGCCGGGAGCGTGAGACCGACCAAATTCTCCTAGGACTCCGGCCTACCGTCCACATAAGATATTCGTGCATCACGTCGCCAGCGGCAGCTCAACAATGACCTCGAGGCGACCCCGAAGTCTTTCATCCTCTTTGGCTCTTCCCGGCACATAAGCCTTCCGCATCACCGTGAGTAAACACGGCAAAGATAAGGTACGTCAATCAGCGTACTTAATATAAACACAAAGGCACATATAACCCGTCTTTTCAAAACACGGCACACATTGCACATAATTTTCACATATAATTTTTCTATGGAACCCTGTCACAAAAACACGGCACATATTGCACATATTTTCCCCATAAAGTCCGTCACCCAAAACATGGCACACACGGCACGACACATATGCATAACACATTTTTCAAAAAAACCCGTCCCTACACGGCACACACTTTCGTACAAAACCCGTCACAAAACACGGCACATGTCATATTTTTTCACAAAAATTATCACTACACGATAATTTTTTCTCATAATGTACATACACAAATAGCATACGGTACAAAATACCAAAGCATGCATTTCATCAGAGAAGCACTTTATTTTCACAAATAAAAGCTAATCAACACATTTCTGAACAAAATACACATACCCACAATTTTTACATGTCCATTTTCAACAATTCATCAAGAGTTTCGCAAAAGGCATAAAATAATAACAAAAATTCAAAAATGCGAAAAACTAAAACCTAGTTCTAGCATTCAAAAATTCGAGCAGGGAATCAAAACGGAACATTTCTTACCTCCCCCGACGTTCATAGAGCGACGATTGTGCACCTCCTCCGGATTCGGGATACAAGACATCCGGTTCTTCGAAGATGGAACGAACGAAATCCAATTTCTTTGAAGCTCCATCCGTTGCTCGACCACCTCTTGACTAACGTTGACGACGACTCCTTCGAGATCCTTCAGCCATGGCAAGCAATTCAAGCAAAAAAATTTTTGATTTTGGTTAACAATGGAGGATTTTTTTCTCTCTCTCTCTCGCCTGGTTCACGAACTGGAAATGAGGAAGAAGAAGTGGGGGAGCCTCGGCATTTAAGCCTGGTCAAACACAGGAACCGTAAAAAACAAAGGTGGTCCGTACGGACCTCTTTGCATCCAAAGGGTCCGTACGGACCTCTTGCAAGGGGTGGCCAAATTACTTTCCTCGCCCTTATAATCTTTGCCCCCGGGCCGTCCTAAGGCCTTTTCCAAAGAAATCCAAGTGCAGAATGGTCCCTAACCCTTCAATTCAACCACCGGCCGTCGTAAGACCGGTCCTCGCCACTTCAACGGCAATTCTAACCACCGAAGCTTTCGTTGTAAGACCGGTCCTCGCCCACTTCAACGGCAATTCAACCACCGGCCGGCCGGCGTAAGACCGGTCTCGCCCAGCCAACGGAAATTCAACCACCGGCCGTTAGCGTAAGACCCCTCGCCCACTTTCAACGGCAATTCCAACCCTGGCTCGGGCCGTAAGACCGGTCTCGCTCCACTTCAACGGCAATTCAACCATGGCCGACGTCGGCGTAAGACCGGTCCTCGCCCACTTCAACGGCAATTCAACCACCGGCCGTCAGCGTAAGACCGGTCCTCGCCCACTTCAACGGCAATTTAACCACCGGCTGTCAGCGTAAGACCGGTCCTCGCCCACTTCAACAGCAATTCAACCACCGACCGTCAGCGTAAGACCGGTCCCGCCCACTTCAAAGGCAATTCAACCACCGGCCGTCGGCGTAAGACCGGTCCTCGCCCACTTCAACGGCAATTCCAACCACCGGCCGTTAGCGTAAGACCGGTCCTCGCCCAGCTTCAACGGCAATTCAACCACCGGCCAAGGCCAGTAAGACCGGTCCTCGCCACCCAACGGCAATTCAACCACCGGCCGGCCAAGGCATAAGACCGGTCTCGCCACTTCAGCGGCAATTCAACCACGGCCATCAACGAAAGACCGGTCCTCGCCCACTCAACGGCAATTCAAGAAGGAGCCAACACCTCCCAATACGAATATCAAGGCACGAGACGCCTCCAAAAATGCCCGACGGCAATTCAAGAAGGAGCCAACACCTCCCAGCACGAATATCAAGGCACAAGACGCCTCCAAATGCTCAACGACAACTCAACCACTGGCCCTCAAAAGAGGTCCGAAGTCATCTTCCCAACAGAAAAGGGCCCCTACAGGGTCATGCATCCCCAGCAATTCAAGCACCGGCCATCAACGTAAGACCGGTCCTCGCCCACTTCAACGGCAGCACAAGCACCGGCCATCAAAGTAAGCCCGAGCTCCTCCCCAACAAGTCAAAGGGAAGTCATGCAAGACTGTATATCCCCAGCACCGACCATCATCCTTGCCCACTCAAACGGCAAAACAAGCACAAAAAGGAGCCAACACCTCCGAGTACAAGTCCCAAGGTACGAAGCGCCTCCAAAACGCCAAATGGGGAAGCAATCACCGGCCGTCATCCTTGCCCACTTCAACGGTAGCGCAAGCACGGCGATCATCGTAAGTCCAACCTTCTACTCAACATGCAAAAACACAAAGGCATCTACGCCTCTCGAAGCACAAGGCAGCCTAAGCTTCCACAATCACAAATGCGGCTAGAAGACGATTCAAAGTCCTCGCGCATTACATCAAACTGCGGCTAGAAGACGATTCAAAGTCCTCGCATTACATCAATCGCGGCTAGAAGACGATTCAAAGTCCTCGCGCATTACATCAATCGGCGGCTAGAAGACGATTCAAAGTCCTCGCGCATTACATCAATCAGCGGCTAGAAGACAATTCAAAGTCCTCGCGCATTACATCAATGCGGCCGGAAGACGATTCAAAGTCTCTCCGGCGTGGCACCAACCGCCGCCAGAAGACGATCTAAAGTCTCTCCAGCGGCGTGGCACCCAACCGCCGCCGGAAGACGATTCAAAGTCCTCCAGCGTGGCACCAACCGCCGCCGGATGACGATTCAAAGTCCTCCGGCGTGGCACCACCGCCGCCGGAAGACGATTCAAAGTCCTCTGGGCCGTGGCACCAAATCGGCAATCCGAAGACGATTCAAGTCCTCACTCATCTCTCCGGCCCGGAAGGCCTTAAACCACCCGATTAGGAAAATCGTAAAATTTCCATCCCAGACGCCACCATGTTCCTCACAATTGACCTCGACGGTCACCACATCTTAGGACACCACCTGTCCTTATCACCGACCTCGGCGGTCATACAACACTTCGTGGCACCACCACGCCCGCACTCACAAATTCACGACCTCCGAACTACGACTGTGCTTGATTCCCGCGAGGATACGTAGGAATCCTATCACAGTGGTCCAGCCCATCGACTCTATGCGGTCACCAGACACCACCACGTCCTCACCACCGACCTCGGCGGTCACACAACACCTCGGGGCACCACCACGCCCACATTCACAAAACACTCACCCCACACCCGAACTACGACTGTGCTTGATTCCCGCCGTGGATACGTAGGAATCCTATCACGGGGTCCAGCCTACTGACCTATGCGGTCACACAATAGTACACCACCACGTCCTCACACTGACCTCCCCGGTCACTTCCTCTCCCTGCACGCGATCCAGATTAGGACCCTTATCTTATCGGCGACCCCACTTCTTTCATAAGTGACATCGTCGAGGGCTTACGTAAGTACCCCAACTGGATCACACCCTTTCACACACACGGGAAACACCGCGGACTCATCAACACGGCCTCGACGACCCCTCTCACTCAAAACCCTCTCTAAACCCCCAACCAAAACAAGTGGAGGAGCCTTTACGGGATAAAAAGGGACAAAAGGACCATTCGGGAATTTTCAGAAATTGGGAAAGCAATATTGGTCCGTACGGACCTCTTTGTTGTCATAATTACTGAATCTCCTTAAAGTCCACAATATTCCCTCAAATCCCGGGGAAAATGATTACTCCCCTGCAGAGTTGGTCCGTACGGACCTCTTTGCATGCAAGATGGTCCGTACGGACCTTATTGCTCAGGGGACACCATAATTGCAAATATTCCTCCATCATCACAGATTCCCTCAAATCGAGGAAAACCAAAAACTCGGATTACCAGGGAGGTCCGTACGGACCTCTTTGCACCAAATCTGGCACTATAAATAGAGGGCTCCCCCTCCTCATTTTCACACACCTCCCACTTCTCTCTTCCTCCCTAGGCCTTCTGGCTTCCCTCTAAGTCCTTTCGAGGCACTCCCGGCCCCTTTCGGATCCTTCCGAGGCCTTCCGAGCCCCCTCGTGGTGCTCCGAAGCCTCCCCCGAGCGCTCCCGAGACGCTCCCGCGCTGCCCCGAGGTACTCTGAGGCCCCTCGTGGTACTCCGAGGCCTCGCCTGGTCTTTCCACGGTGTCCCGGCTCTTTCCGAGTCAAACCGACGATCCCAAACCACGCCGAAACTCTGCCCGAGTGACTCCTGCCACCACAACGCACGCCGAACCTCTGCCCGAGTGCTCCCGACGATCCCCACGCACGCCGAACCTCTGCCCGAACGCAGCCTGCAACATCAACTCACGCCGAAACTCGTCGCGCGTACAACCGGCCCCTCCCGAAGCAATCCCGATCCGTACCGGAACGCTACTCCGACCTCAAACACCATTCCCCAGCGGAAGACAGACGCGAACCAACAATGGTAAGGCTTCCTTCCATTACTATTTCAATACATTTTCATACATAGCATACAATGTAGACATCCGATACAGCATGCATTTTTAAAAGCACACACACACACACAACATTTAAAGGATATTAGGGGTATCCGAAAGACTCGTTTTACGAGGCTACTCGGGTGAGCTCTAATATTCTAATATTCTCTTCCCGGGAGTCATCTGACCTCCGAACTCAAAATCTCATCACACAAAAAAAAACAGTTTAAAATTATCTTTAAACTGATGCCCTTTTTCAATGTTTTGGGCTTAATAAAAACGGCGTGGCGACTCTACAAAATGCGAAAGCAAAGCGGCGAGAACGAAATCGCTCCAACGCGAAAGACTGCCAGATGCCGGGGCCGCGAGGCCTTTCTCGGATCCGGGCTATTTCAGGTAGGTGTTTGGGCTTTGGGCTCATGCAACATGCAGTTATTTGTTCACGTTTACTTAAAACATGTTTTATTAACCTAATCGGTTGGAAAAGATTGCTCTTCTTTTTCGCAAACTACTCTGGATCCTGGATCAGTGGGCCCCGTCACTACGTCTATAAGCCCCTCGTATTCCACCTGTATTTCGACCTCCCAGGGTGGACAGCCCCGGGTGAGGGTCCTATAGGGCAAGCGGGTCCCACCGACCGAAAGAAAATGATCCTAAAAGCACAGCGGGTAATCGAGTCTTAACGAGCATTCGATGCAAATTACGGACAAAGCTGACGTCAAAGTCAAGATCATGTCCGAGGGCTCGACAAAAAGTCGGCATGATTTGGACTGATAAATGTCCACGATTGATCTTGACTTGTCGTCAATTAGGCCGTAATTAGGCATGGAATAATCATTAATCCTTGATGACTCAGTGTCAATGCTGGGAGTCAGTGTATAATTTGTGCCAGTCAGAGCCGAAGTCAAGGCGCCGGTCAATATCTTGGTCAAAGTCTGCGGCGGAAAACCGGCAGAACTTCGACTGATTAGGGTCCCCGAAAGATATTGAGTCGGTATGCCGACAAAGGCTTGAAAGGAAAGGTCTATACACAGACAGGGCATGACACAGACCAGACTAAAAACCAACCGGGTCTCGGACAAAGTGTGTCACGGACAAGTGCATGGTCGACACGAGGCTCCATGGGATGTTTGGGTAGTCCTGTGCTTGCACCGAGAGGCGTAATAAGACCAAACGGGCCGCGACAAGGATTTCCCCGGGTTAGGGACGTAGTGTGCAGTGTACGGTCACGTGCGCGTAGTGTGCAAGCAGTCTATTTTCTTTTTCTGAGTAAAATAGAAATTTTTTATGTGTCTTAAAAATATGATGCATGATTTTTTTTTTTGAAAATTTTCTTTTTTTTTTTGAAAATTTTTTTTTGAATTTTTTTTTTTTTTTTGAAATTTAATGAACACATAAGCATATAAGCACAAAAATTCCGACAGTTAGGGACATGATTCCGACAGTCAAAATTTTGACTTTTTTCGAGGCGGCCAAAACAACACGAAAATGTGCAAAAATCAACACACACACACAAATGATTTTTAAAGCCGGGACGGAAGCTTGACCCTCAAAAGCTTTTTTTTTTTTTTGAAAACAATGATACCGGTACGTGGGATTGTTAAAACACAATTTATCCCCGACTCGTGTTAGGAGGCGATAACGGGAAGTTTAATGGTTTCCACCGATATACCAAATACTCCCTCCGTCCCACTTCATTTGAGACCAAAAAAAAGGGCACAACTATTAAGGAAAAGTGATGTAAGAAAGAGAAAAAGGTAAATGTTGTGAGTATGAAAAATTAAATAGGAGAGAGAATGAGTGGGAGGAATAGTTAGGAGAGAGAATGTTGTGAGTGAAAAAGTAAAATAGGAGAGAGAATGAGTGGGGTAAATAGTGAAGATTCCTTTCCATTTTGGGAAGTATCAATTGAAGTGGGACGAACCAAAAAGGAAATAAGTATCAATTGAAGTGGGACAGAGGGAGTATCATTTTCTTTTAGAAAAAGCTTGATTATCCCCAGCGGAGTCGCCACTGTGATGATGTGCCCGCCTAAAATTTCCTCGCGGGAGGAATTCGATTTTTTGCGTTTCTTTGAAAAAATCAAATAAAACCCGGAAAAAGAACGGAGTCGCCACGCCATTTTTGTTTTAAGGGCCAAAACTTTGAAAAATGCACGAGATTAGAGATTTGGGCTCGGAGGTCATGTTACACGTCGGGAAGGACGTTAGTGTGCACCCGGAATGCCTCGTAAAACGAGTCTTCCAAGCTGAAAATCATTTGTGTGTGTGTGTGTGTGTGTGTTTTGGCCAAAATAAGTTGAAACTCAGAAAAGTAAAAATTGGGATATCTTTTTAAGACTTTAAACTGATCCCATGATTTTTTGGAAGATTTTTGGGTTGAGATTTGGTACTCAAAAGACCTTTTGAAGTTGAGAGTCACTTCTGCCAGAATGAAAAAGGCAGTGAACCTTTGATTTTGAAATAGATTCAAGGGCCTTAAAACTTCATAATCTGAATAAACTCAGAGAATGAAAGTTGTTCCAGACACCTTAAATAAGATTTGTACGAAGGAATTTTACATTTTGGAGAAGATTTGAGGGGTCAAAACCTTCTGGAAATCTCAGATATGCAATCTGGATTTCCAGAAGCTGATGAACTGGCCTCTAAAAGAAAATTTGAAAAGAGGAGTTTTACTCACCCAAAAAATAAAGTAAAAATATTTCTGGAAATCTCTGGATGTTGGCTACAAAATGTGGTTTGTAGTCAACACCAAATTCCAAGTTTATCTGTGTCCAAAAATTAAGACAATAAACTGGGGTCTTGGAAAATTGCTACTGGACAGCAACTTCTCAAGAAAGAAAATATGATTTTAAAGGGGGTTTTTTGCATCCATGCTTGTCCCCATTTCCCTAGGTTTTGGTTAGTGATCACTTGACATTTTAGTGGTGAATCAACTATACCAAACCATCCTTGGGGTACATTAGGACTAAGCACTTCATTTGCTTGGGAAGGGGAATTTTATCCTTTGAAATCAAGATTTGTTGCTTGAAAATGGTTTTTAGGGTTTTGAAAATGTGTTTTCTTTGCAAGAAAGTAAGAGAACTTGAAAATAATGTTGATCCTTGTAGAAGATCATCCATGGAGATGAACTTCCATGGTGATCTTCTTGGATCTAAGACAAGAAGATGAATGAACTACATTTTGTAGCTTGAAAATGCATGCATGGATGAGAGATTTAGGGTAAGAAGAGGGAGGTTATACCTATCTTCTTTGTGTTTTGGAGCTTTGGCTTGAATGTATGAGTGTTTGAGGCTTTGAATATGATGGTGAGTGAGTGAGATTTGGGAAGATAATCAAGAGAAAAGAGTGACAATTCAAGGGAATTCTCACTATTTTCTCAAGTATTTTCGCCAAGGTGCAACTGTGAATTGTGTTCTTCTTCCTTATTTTTGTGACTGGAGGGCTCAATTTATAGCCCTCTGAAAATGACAATCCCATCCGCGCGGACAGGACCTGCAGCATGCACTGTTCATTAAATGTTGCTCCAGGCTTTGGACACAAGGAATAATCTTTTCAAAATTCAAATTAATCAGCCAGTTTTTGTTTCCAGCCATTTCTTTTTTGGTTTTTCTTATTTCTTTTGCTTTTTTGATTCCTTTCCTTGGTTTATCTTTTTTTGGCAATCCCTAATCTACCCTTACTTGGTTAGAAATGTTAGGAATGTTAGGAATTGTTAGAAATGTTATAACTTTCGTTAATTTTCTAACAAAAATTCTAACAAGCTCAAATTGGAGCACTTACAGTTCCCCAAGGTGTGGTGAATGCTGTTTTGTGCTGGTCTTCCTCTGCCATGAGGATTTGGTTATACCCTGCGAAACCGTCGACGAATGAGCGGACTTCGTATGCAGCTGTGGCATCGACCAACATGTCTATGTTCGGTAGCGGGAAGTCATCTTTAGGGGATGCCTTGTTCAAGTCTCTGAAATCAACACAGACCCGTATTTTCCCGTTCGACTTGGCTACTTGCACTGTGTTTGCTAACCATTCCGGATATTCAATCACTTTGATGAACCCTACATTCAAGAGCTTCATGATTTCCTCTTTCACTTGCATTGACCATTCCGGCTTGATTCTGCGTAGTTTCTGCTTGACTGGCTTGGCGTTGGATAGCGGCGGTATCTTGTGTTCTACAACCGACCGATTCAACCTGTGCATATCTTTGTAGGACCAAGCGAAGATGTCGACATATTCTCCGAGGAGCTGCGTCAAGGTTTCTCTGTCTTCCCCCTTGAAGAAGCCGCCGATCTTTGTTTCTCTGGGGTCTTCCGTTGTCCCAAGATTAACCGTTTGCATTTCCTCGTCGTCAACAGGGCCATTCTTTCCACAACGACCTACTTGCTTAGCTAATTCTTTTAAGATTTGTTCGTTTTCTTGATCTATCTCATCGTATGATTCATTATTAACGTGTTCGTTATATTGATTGTTATTAGTTAATTCATCATTCACGATGTTAGCAATCTCAGGGTACTCGAAAAGATCAAAGTTTTCATTAAGGAAGTAAGGGAATACATGTTCGGCCACCGCCTCGATTTCCTCTTGAGTGAGTTCATCGGAGGTGGAGCATGCTTCTAATGTAAAAGCTACGGGGCCTATCTTCCTGCGGGGATGGGGAGTGCAACCAAGATCTTTGATCATGAAGTCTTCATCAACAACTGGTCCTCCGGTGACGTGCCAGTTTAGAATTGGCTCATCACATTTCTGTATCAGTCTTGTGTAGTCAGTAGTTGGAGCGTCCCCCTTGGATATTGCATGGATCTGGCTATCTTCTAACCGGCACAGGTCTTGGAACTGTCGCAGCATGTCTTCTCCAAACACAAAGTCCCATTCACTTGTCATTTCTGCCTTCGTGACCCACAAATCATTAGGGATTAGTGGGACGGATTCTGTTTCATCTGGAGAAGCATCGCAGTCGCTGAAGATTTCAAAGCCCGGTTGGCGCTTTCCTTTATCATCAGTCCATGGTTCTGAAAAGATAAAGTAGGGAATACTTTCCCCTTCTTGAACAAAGTAGCCATTGAGTGTCTTTCGATATGGCTTGAGGTTGCCATTCTTGGGCTTTAGGTCGTCATAGCCTTTGTATGTGGTTCCTTCCCACTTGATTTGAGTGAAGCCCCACTCTTCTTCGTCATCTTCATCGTGGATGGAGATGATGTATCCTAGGCTATGCTTTGTGTGAAGCGGGGGGACCGGTGGCGGTTCCGTTATCCCTTGTAAGTGCTTTCCAAGCCCCAATCCAGGAACGTACCCTTTTGATAGCATCATTCTCCAGACAGGAAGGCTTCCGGAAAACCAATGTGCCTTGGAGTAATCATTTTCGTTGCAAGTTTCTATGACATTCACAGTGCTTTCTTTCTTGCTCAAAGAATTAATCAGAATTAAAAAGGGAAATACTGACTAACTATTATTGAAAAGAACTTGATACTCTTGCCCACAAATGAGGATTTTAGGCAAGTAGTACCCAACTAAGCTAAACTAGACTATTAATTGTTTCTCTTGCAACTAAAAGTAAATAACTGAAAAGAAAAGAGATTCTTCATTTGCTTGAACTCATCCAAATTATTCCACCACTTGGACAAACTCTGATGGCATCGTTGTCAATCAAGTCTTGGACTGCATTCTTCAGGTTGAAACAATTATTGGTGTGATGGCCATGGCACTGGTGGTAGTAGCAGTAGAGGTGTGGAGATCGTCCTTCCTTCTTAGGTTGGTAACCTTCCATTGGGCTTAGCTTTACTTCCTTGTGAAGACTTCTGAAGAGATGACCGAGAGTGATGTTTCCAATGTCGGAGAAGACTCTACCCTTCCTTTGCTTAGCCATTTGATTGTGGAGGTCTCGAATGTGGTTCTCATAGTATTGCACGAAGACGTTGTGGCGAGACTGATATTCTTCCTCCATTTGCTCTTTGAGGTCACGGTAGAGAGTGTTGAGGAAATACTTGACCCTCTCATCAATGTCATCCTCGACGTGAGCTTCAAGGTTGATGCACTTTTAGGGTCATGGTCTCGAGTTCACTCTTTACTTCCTCGAGCTCTTCAATCAGCATCTTCAGCTTGGATGGATTCTTCCATGTGATGCCACGAGTCATTGTCATTAATTTGCTGCAGGGCTTTGGCAAGTTGAGTTTTGATATCACTTAGATCCTCTTGCACGGACGATCGTCCACTGTCGGAGTCACTCTCCATCTTCCGGAAATCCCTAGCAATGCGGGTAGAAGGCAAATCAAAGGCTTCTCTCCAACCCTCAACATGCTCCATTTCAGCGACAAGGGACTTGGTCATCTTTCGCAAATCTTTCTCGTCGAGATCTTTCTGAGTGACGAAGTACTTTTCTGTAGACATTGTGTTGGGAGTCTTGAAGTTGAGTAGCTTCGGAAAACTGACAGAAGAGATGCAGATATCAGGATATAGCCCCAACGAGTCAGAAGCAGGTTCAAAATGGCTCAGGCTCAGATTCAGCAAACAAAAGCATTATCCCGCGCGAGATATATTGTCCCGCGCGAGATAACCACACGGAAAGTCGATTTTTATTTAAGCCTAAATTTTGGTCGGAACGGAAAGTCCGTTTTGAGGGGTTTCTAAGGCCTTTATCAGAACTTAACGACTAAGCAATCAATCTGATTTTTGTAAAACAAAGCCATGTAAGATTGTCTTTGAAGAATTATATGCATATATTTTTTTTTGAAGGGACATCCGAAAGGGTCATTTCGAAGGGACTTTTTCCGAAGGGACTTTTCCGAATCCTTCTTTATTGTCAATTTTGCATGGCTTTGTTTTGGTCAAAAACAAGAAAAGATCACCGAGTCAAAACCGACCGGTCACGGAGTGATCCTAAAAAGGTCAATCTACATGAGAATGTGGCGATGCAGGGCTGGAAGGCTAGGCTCCCCGCGATATGACAATCTAAGTGGATTGAATACGCGGAGTGGGATTGTCCAACTTCGGAGAGACCGGTGACTAGGTGGTTACCGTCATCCGTCCTTAGTGTGGGTCCCGGGTTTATAGAGGGTATGCAGTGCAATGACAGTTATAATATGAGTACGCGTGTGTGAGAGTCAATTTAGGTGATAGAGTAAAATAGAGAGTTTTTTTTTTGAAAAATCAAAAGGAAAACAGATATTGGCCGCAACAAGTGGTTGCCTACGTTTCTCCCAAATTAGGATGACTCAGGCCATTGTAGTTCCACATAAAGAGAGAGAAAGAGAGATAAATAATTCAATTTACAACTCCCGAATCCCCAATGGACCGGACTTTAATTAAATAAAACCCAATCGCACGCAGTTTATAAATAATAATCAATTATTTAAAGGAAACGAAGGTTTGAGTTCTACACCTTAAGGGAGGCCTTAAGATGCGGGAACTCTGCAGATAATGAATTCTGGGATCCCCCTTGCATGTTCGGCTCTCGTCTTGGACTATGAGACAAACGGGAGAAACCAGAAAACAACCAGATTGCCGAAGCAATATCTCGCGCGAGATATGATACCTCGCCGCGAGACATGCCTCATCTGAGAGCAAAAAATTCGAATTTACAAAATTTTTGAAAACCTCTCTTTTAATTTGATGCAAGTTTAAGCCTCTTAATTTTACAGTCCCCAGCGGATTCGCCACTATAGCGTTGTGAGGAAAAAGAATTTTATCTTTTCGTTTTGAGTCGCCACTTATATTATTCGATTGGAGAAAATAGGAAAACCATTTTGAAAGAGATTTGGGTTCGGGGCTTAGGTTATGAAATGGGTAGGTCAAGGAGCATCCATTTCACCCAATCCGGAGATCGGTCTTGCTAAAGAAAAGAGAGGTTTTCAAAAGAAAAGAAAAACGATTTTAAATATTATAAACAAAGGTCCATTTAACGGGGTTAAACGGAATGTTTGATCGATTGATTCGAGACCGTCTCCATTATTTGGAGAGGCTCTAGGCCGATCCTAGATTCTATGGACTTATACCACTCTAACAATCAATTAGAAAGGGATTTAGGGGTTACCTTGCGTGAGGTGATTTGGGCAGAGTTTCGACTCAAGTTTAGAATCGACTCTTGACACGGACAGAGCTTCGCCTCGGTCCTTGACTTGGAGCTTGATGTTTGTTTATCAACAAGGTTGACTAACAAACTATGAGGTGAGTTTTTAGGGTGATTTTGTAGGATTCTTTCAGGGAAAGAAGCCAACAAAATGTATGTGTGTTGTGAAAATTCGCGGTCCTCTGATACTTGGAAGTCACCAAGTATTTATAGGGAATGGATAGGAAGAAGTGGAGAGGTAAAACCCTATCAGATGGTTCTAGACTCCAAATCCTATTGGTTGGCCGGAGGGATAAAGTTTTATCCCGGAAAGAGGTTGAAATCGACGAGGAACCGTCGTCTCGCACCGCAGAGGGGGATATCTCGCGCGAGACACGCCAGCTCGCGGCGAGATATTGCTCCTGTGGACAGTTTTATCCTTTCCTCGTTATCTCGTATGCAGTTTAGTCCCAAACTAACGGTGGTTAGTCTAAACTTAACGAAACATGACGAAATGGTGGATTTCTACTTCTTGACTTAAAGCGAGACTTAGAGTGGTATAAGTATGATCCGATGTGTTCAGAATGGGGTGTCTACAGCCACATGTATTTCACGCACCGTATTAACATGTAACCATCCATAAGTAACCACGTAAAAGGGCAATAACATACAAGAGGCCCTACGCGTTCATAATATCACCTTACACAATTTACGTACAAGTGCAATAATCAGATACCAAGTTTCTATAAACTTTGGTTACAAATTTACCATGGTTTTCAACCCTTTTCAAAGCGAGATTTAAGGACCTTCTCATTATCATTTTGGTGTCTTTAAAATGCCATTGTAAAGTACTCATGTTGCTCTAGGATTATAGTTAAAGAAGGACCAAATACGAACTAAATTGCTTAGGTTCCAAATTGCTTGAAATTCATACTCTGAACCAGTCCTGGGCACGACTCGTGCTCCAGGGTACGACTCGTGCCCAACCCCTGCACGACTGACTAAAACATCACGACTAGGTATCACGAGTCCAATCGAGGGTCACGACTCGTGCCCCAGGGCATGACTCGTGCCCAACACCAGAAATGTTGCTGATGTTTAATATCAGCTCCATCCCAACACCAAAACCAGATGCCAACTTCCCAAAGCTGCATTAAACCAACCCAAAACCAGTTATATACTCATTTCAACACAAAACAACACTTAATTAATGCCATAGAACATCTATTTCCCATTTACCACATGACAATTCAACTATTCCATTCCCTTTTCATGTTTATCAACCTTAAGCTTTTTCTAACCATTTCTCAAGCCAAAGCAACATGATCAACCAGGTTCAATATGACTTCTAACACATTTTAACAACAATCAAGTTAATATGCTCAACATAGAAGGGAATCATAATAACTTACTTGGAAAATATGAAAAAGAACAAGAAGCTTTCTCTGGCTAGATGAATACTACTCTACGCCGTGATCAATAATCCGCTATTACTTTGAAGAACTGATTACCGGTTGATTTTCTAAAATTTTTAGAAGCTAGGCTAGGGTTTGGAGCTTTCTAGGTTGAGAAAGAAGATGAAGAAGCTGATGGAAGAATAAGAATTGAAAAAGAAGCTTCCTTTTATAAGATTAATATCACCATTTTACACTAAGCCCCTCCAAGTATCACCTAACTACCATTAAACCCCTAAACTCATAATTACTCTCAAGCCCCTACTACTTTTTATAACCTTCCATTTCAAAAGCCAAGTATTATGCTTTCCCACATTATTCCCCATGTAATTCAATTAAACATTATATAACAAAATGAATTGAAGAACCCTCATAAACACATAATAAATTTAATTACCATGTAATGCATCATATAAAATGGAATGCACCCCCCATTCCCACGTGCTCCACGTGTGACCAAACAGTGCCTATGGTTAGGGTCGTGACAATTTCACTACTAACCAACATCTCAAATAGCTTTCTTTATCCAAAAAAAAATATAAAACAATTAAAAAAGTATATATGCTATTGTCCATCCCTCTATTATATACTTTTATTTCTTTAAAAATTCATAACTTTTTTATATAAATTTTGTAAAATATTTAACTACTAACCAACATCTCAAATAGTTTTCTTTATCCAAAAAAAAATATAAAGCAATTAAAAAAGTATATATGCTAATGTCCGCCCCTCTTCTATTATATACTTTTATTTCTTTAAAAATTCATAACTTTTTTTATATAACCTTTTTTAAAGTATTTCACTACTAACCAACATTTCAAATAGTTTTCTTTATCAAAAAAAATAAAAATATAAAACAATTAAAAAAGTATATATGCTATTGTCCGTCCCTCTTTTATTATATACTTTTATTTCTTTAAAAATTCATAACTTTTTTATATAACTTTTTGTAAAATATTTCACTACTAACCAACATCTCAAATAGTTTTCTTTATCCAAAAAAATATAAAACAATTAAAAAAGTATATATGCTATTGTCCGTCCCTCTTCTATTATATACTTTTATTTCTTTAAAAATACATAACATTTTTTATATAACTTTTTGTAAAATATTTCACTACTAACCAACATCTCAAATAGTTTTCTTTATCCAAAAAAAAAAATAAAACAATTAAAAAAGTATATATGCTATTGTCCGTCCCTCTTCTATTATATACTTTTATTTCTTTAAAAATTCATAACTTTTTTTATATAACTTTTTGTAAAATATTTCACTACTAACCAACACTTTATCAAAAAAAAATATAAAAAATTAAAAATGTATATATGCTATTGTCCATCCCTTTTCTATTATATACTTTTATTTTCTTAAAAAATCTTAACTTTTTTATATAACTTTTTGTAAAATATTTCACTACTAACCATCATCTCAAATAGTTTTCTTTATCCAAAAAAAATATATATATATAAAAATTAAAAAAATATATAAGCTATTATCCGTCCCTCTTCTATTATATACTTTTATTTCTTTAAAAACTCTTAACTTTTTTTATATAACTTTTTGTAAAAAAATTACTAACCAACATCTCAAATAGTTTTCTTTATCCAAAAAAAAAAAAAAAAAGTATATATGCTATTATCCGTCCCTCTTCTATTATTTACTTTTATTTCTTTAAAAATTCTTAACTTTTATAATATAACTTTTTGTAAAATATTTCACTACTAACCAACATCTCAAATAGTTTTCTTTATCAATATATATATATATATATATATATATATATATATATATATATATATATATATATAAACTAAAAAAAGTATATAAGCTATTGTCCATCCCTTTTCTATTATATACTTTAATTTTTTTTTAAATTATTAACTTTTTTTATATATCTTTTTGAGAAAAAAACTTTCTTACTAAAAAAAGTCAAAAATATTTATCGTTATTCAAAAAAAAAAAAAATACTCATAGTGTGAAGAATATTATCGGTCCTACATCTCTTTATAATACTATCATTTGTTTGGTAAAAATATGTAATTTAATTACTGACGGATTTTATCTGTCGGTAATAATATGTAATTTAGTTACTGACGGATTTAATTCGTCGGTAAAAATTATATGTCGTTATTCCGTCGCTACCCTAAAATATAAATTTAATAATTATTTTAAATCATTTAGCAACAACTCAAATCCGTCGCTATTCTAAAATTAAAAAAGTAAAAATTTAGTCATGTGTTCCGTCATAAATCCGTCGGTAAAAAAGTGTGCAAAGTTTTGGCGCCACAATGGCGACAGATTAGAGTCGGAATGGACTCCGTCGGCATTCCTGTCACTAAATCCGTCGGTATTCTCGTCTTAATTTCGTGTTTTGTTTTTCACTCTAGGTCATTGCTTTTTCGTTGATAATATGTCGCTAATATCGACGGATATAATTACGTCGCTAATTTTCGTCGGTATTTGTCTATTTTCTTGTAGTGTTTCATGTTCTTATTTTATTTCTTTGTTTTCCCTTTTATATGGCTCTTAGTAGCTAAATCTTTTATTCATGGATTTGATGTATTAACTATTGAATCTCGATGCTAAACATGATTTAATTCTTACAATCAATCTCGTTCTTGTTCATCTCAATATTCTTAAAGATCGTTTTTAGGTTTCAATTGTATGATATGATACTTTTGGCCTTTTAATTACTTGGGTATAAATTGTTGCACTAGCGTGGATGATTTATGCATTGAACATTATTGTGATGATTAGTTTCAATTAAGGACCTAGTAGAAATCAAAAGAATCTAGGTTCAATTGTTCTCAAGGATTTAATGAATCTCATACATGTTTATAGATCTAGCAGAAAATATAACTAGAAGAAAATCATAGGGTTGCAATTAGTACACCGAACGCCCCAACACTTAATTTAGTGAACGAACCCTTGCATAAGATTGATCTCTTTATTATTAAAAAACATAAAGTTAAGATAGTTATAAAATCAAATCCGTGAATCCTTTTAATCTGATGACTTTCTTGCTTTTACTTGTTTTATTAAGTTCAATTATTTTATTCATGCAATTAGTAGAGTAATAAACAAATAATCAGAAACCCCTAGGTTAGGGGTGTAAGTGGTTGGGTTTGAGACCGAATCGAATCAAACCATGCGGATTGGTTTGGTTCCCAAGTATGAATGGTTCGGTTTGGTCTCAAATTTTGGCAAACCACATGGTTCGGTTTGGTTTGTGGTCTGACCCTCGCAGACCAAACAAAACCGCGATTTGAGACCGAACCACCAAACCAAACCTCCAGACCAAACCACCGGACCAAAACACATTACATAAACTATTCCTAACCCCCATTTTATATCTTATTTAATATTTTCGTATATTTATTAAAATTTTCTGTTAGATCAATAAAAAAAACCTACATTACATATACTAATCCTAACCCCCTTTATGTATCTTATTTAATATTAATTTTATCATTTGTTATCGTCATTGCGACACATAAATAACTAAGTTCTCTCCATGGTCGAAGATTGTAAAATGTTTTTCTTCCTTCGACCTCTTTCTTCCTCCGGTCTCTCTCTTCCTTCGACTTTCCTCTTAACACCCGCATCTTTCGATCTTCCTTCGAGATCACGAAAAATTTAAACAAATATAAAAATGAGTTGCGGTCTGAATCGTGGTTTGAACCGTAGTTTAAACCATAGTCTGAACCATGGTCTGAACTACGGTTTGAACCACATAATTGAATCGCGGTTTGAACCAAACCGGTTCAGTTCGGTTTGAATTTTTTCATGGTTCTGTTTAGTTTGAAATTCTTCCAAACCGATGGCTAGTGGTTCGGTCCATAAATTTCCCCAAACCGAACCATTTACACCCCTACCCTAGGTTACTTTGCACTATTTAAATCAACTTGTTTGACACATAAGTCTCTGTGGTTCGACACCCAACTCGTGCATACTGTTACAACGGTAACTAGTACACTTGCTAGGTTATTTTATTACAAGAGGGAGAAATCTTCCATCAGTGGTCTTTGATTGGTCCTCAGGTGCAATAGGGATTTGATTATCTCCCAAGAAACCATCAAGAATACAAAATAAGCATGTATCGCTAACCTCTCTAAGATTTGGTCAATAAAGGGAAATAGGAAGTGATCATTCTTAGTTGTGGCATTCAACTTCCTGAAGTCTTACACATCCTATACCCCGTGACTTCCCTGGTTGGCACATCCTCATTATTATCATTTTTTACCACTATGATACCTGATCTCTTAGGAACAACTTAGACCGGGCTTTACCAACTCACTTTCAGCAATAGGGAATATGATTCCCAAATCTAACAACTTTATGACTTTTTTCCTCACGACATCCTCCATATGGGGATTCAACCTCCTCTGTCTCTCTAGACGGTTTTGCACCATCTATGCGGTTAATCTTATGCATGCACATAAAGGGACTAATTCCCTTGATATCTGCTAAGGTCTACCCTATGGCCGACTTGTGATCACACGTCGCTGCAATTAATTTGGCCTCTTGTTATAGCGTCAAGTCAGAAGCAATGATGAAAAGTAAAGTCTCTCCCTCCCCTTGGAAAACATACTTTAAATTTGAGGGGAGGGTTTTTAACTCAGTAGTTGGGGGTTTCACAATAGATGGCGCCAACTTCTCATTGAAGTGGCATAGGGGGTGAAATGGGCCATTAATAGGGTAATGTTCGTCGACCTTGTCTTCTATGGCCATTATGTGCAAACCTGCATTATTCCTAGTTTTTTCACAGTCATTAATCAAACGTTCCAATTCCTCACAATCTCACTCGTGCCACAAATGCTCATGCACACACTCTTCAATATTATTCACAAAACGATATGAGCTCTCATTATCTATGGGACTTTGCATCACATTATACAAAAAAAATCAATTTTCTCATTAGCAACAATCATATATAAAGTCCCATTCCCTACATTAATGATAGTGTTGGTCGTCGCCATGAATGGATGTCGAAGAAATATGGATGAGTTACGGTGAATCCCTTCACTATTAGTCATCTCAAGAATCACAAAATCCAAAGGAATGATTAATGAGCCTACTTAAACCAAGACATCCTCCATAATGATAAATGGTCGTTTAATAGAATGATCATCAAGTTGGATGGTCATTGTGGTAGGTTTTAATTCAGTCATACCCAACTCAAGATACATATAGTGTGGTAGCAAATTAATGCTAACGTCGAGGTCCAACATTGGCTTCACCTTATGAGACTCTCCCAAAGTAATGGAAATTGTAAAGCTTCTGGGGTCTTTCTATTTAAGTGAAAGGTTTTGTTGCACCACTGCACTAGCACTTTCTCCCATCAACAGCTTTTCATCCTACCCATACTTTAGTTTCTTTGAATTTATTTCTTTGAAAAATTTAGCATAGGCAATAACTTTTTTTATCACATAATTAAAGGGAGATTGATGTTTACTTTTAAAAACATATCCATTAACTTCGACATTTATTGATCCATTTTATGCCTCATAAATCTTCCAAGAAATGGTAAGGGAGGTACATATGGTTTGCGGGGTGGAGAGTTAACTTTAGGATTATACCCCAAACCATTTTCACTCTTATCACAGTTTCAACATCAACATCTAGAACAAGAGGTGAATAAGAGGAAGAAGAAGGAGAATTTACCAATTTGTTTACCTGTTTGCCATTCCTTAGGGTGGTAATGACCTTGGATTGTTGTCCTTAGCTCGAGAAAGTACCGGGCTTGTGATCTTGTAGGTACTCAGCAAGTTGCCTTATCTGTGTTTCCAACTTATTTATTGCAACATCATGTTGCTTAGAATATTGTTGCTGCTCTGACCTCATCTGATCCATGGCCTCTCCCCAAGGTGCCTTCCTTTGCTTAAATTGTTGGACTAACATCATTTTGAACCTATCCCATGCTTCGTGGAATGGTTCTCCAATTTCTTGTGCAAACCCTATGATTTTATGTCTAAAGGTGGCCAATGTGGGAATACTTACGTAAAAATTGATCATGTAGTTTATCCCATGTACTGATGCTCCTACACTACCAGAAACTGTGTCTTTAGCGACGGAATTACCAGCGGCGGAATCATTTCGTCGCTATATAGCGGCGAAAATTATGCTATAGCGACGGAATAAATTTGGCGTCGATATTACCGACAGAATTAAATTTCGTCGCTTGGTTCCGTCGCTAAAAACGAATATTCGTCGAATATTCGTTTCATTACCACCACTAAATTGGCGCCTAAATTACCGACGGAATATTCCATCCCTAATGCTTTCTCAGCGGCAGAATTAATCCGTCGGTGGAAATTAAATATTTTTTATTTTTTTTAAATAAACCAGCGACAAAATATTTCCGTCGATGATAAATTAATTTTGTTTTTTTTATTTTTTTTTAATTTATCAGCGACGGATTTATTCCGTCGGTGATTATAACATTTAATTTTTAATTATTTTTAATTAATCAGTGACGGAATTATTCCGTCGGTGGAAATTAAATATTTTTTAAGTTTTTTTAAATAAACCAGCAACGGAATAATTCCGTCGGTGACAAATTAATTTTGTTTTTTATTTTTATTAATTTATCAGCGACAGAATTATTCCGTCGGTGATTATAATATTTAATTTTTAATGATTTTAAATTAATCAGCGACGGAATTATTCCGTCGGTGATTATAACATTTAATTTTTAAATTTTTTAGAACTAATTAACAAAATAACTAACTGAAAATGTTAAAAAATTAACTGGAAACGTTAGAAAATTGACTGTAATTTCAAAAAACTAACTGAAATTTTAAAAAACTAACTGAAAACGTTAAAAAACTAACTGGAAATGTTAAAAAACTGACTGAAATTCTAAAAAACTAACTGGAAACGTTAAAAAACTGACTGGAATTTCAAACGGTTATAACCGGTTAAATAACCGACTGTTATAACCGCCGGTCCGTCGGTTTGAAAAATCTGTAACCTTAACCAAACCGGTTAATCACCGATTTCGGTTAATCCGGTTACGGTTAAACCGGTTAACGGGTTTGACCCGTTAGTTGACCGGTTAAAAACTGCCGGTTAGCTGGTTCCGATTAGATTTTGGACACGTATAGGGTATAAGTATATGAGATTTGAGATTTAGGGATTAGGGTTTAGGGTTAGAGTTTAGGGTTTAGGGGTATAAAGTATATGATTTAGGGTTAGGGGTTAGGGTATAAGTATATGATATTTGAAATTTAGGGTTTAGGGTTTAGCGGTTAGAGTTTAGGGGTATAAGTAGATGATTTAGGGTTTAGGGGTTGGGGTATAAGTATATGAAATTTGAGATTTAGGGTGTAGGGTTTAGGCTTAGGGTCAGAGTTTAGGGTTTAGGGATATAAGTATATAATTAAGGGTTTAGGGGTAGGGGTATAAGTATATGAGATTTGAGATTTAGGGTTTAGGGTTTAGGCTTAGGGTTAGAAACAAGACTCGAAGATATTTTCGGTGATATATAATTTGGCTACTGGAAGTATATGAACAATCACCAGACCGTCCTTGAAGTTGATCCCAAATTCTGGTGTTTATTATTTTGGACTACAATATCAAACCGATCTTTTCAATAGTTTCTTGAACTGAAAACCCACTTCATTAATAATGAATCTCAAGGATATTTGGAGATTGTTTCCCGCATCGTTCTCCCTTGGTTGGAGAAAATGCGTGCTTGAATTTTGAAGTGCCGAAGAATCTTCCCAACACAACTTTTACCTTGAATAATTTTGTGATGAGGGTGCCATAAAAAGAAGTATGAATATTGCTCTGAGCTTAATCCATCATGGACACACAAATTTGAAAATATTAAGATGTTTACCTCCATATAATTGTCTACAACAACACCAATGGGTTCTTCAGTCTTTGTCGTAGGTTGGATGTTTATTCCAATCGACAATAACTTCTTAACTTGTTGAAGTAGAAAGTAGCAATAAAACATTTTTTGAAAACTCTTCATCAAAAAATCGTTGAAATGTATGGTTCAAACGAGAATTTAATCAATAGAAGCCTCTTCAGTCGACACCTCGTCAAAAGTGTGATTGGAAAGGGAGTTTTTCTCACGATCACTTGTTGTCAACAACTTTGAATCATGACGCGACTCATCATATTCCAAAGCCTCTTAGCGTGCGAGACGACGCTTGAGTTGCCACACTTGTATCCTTAGATCTTCCACCATCACATCTCGTGATCTCTTTTATGAGCATGGAATTTGTGTGGAAGCATTTCGACCAAAGCTCTGATGCCACTTTGTTGCCGGTAAAGATGGAAAGACAACTAAATATCTAAAGAAATCCACCTAATAATATGATTTAAAATCACCACCCAAAGGCATCGAATCTAAGGGATAATATATTACAAGAAGAAATCCAACTTCTACACAAGTCAAAGACTTAATATTTTTATAAACTCAAAATTTAAATCCCCTACAAATACACTTGAAGGGATTTTTATACTACTCTCGGAACATCCTTCCAATCTAGGTAAAAAATAAATACTATGTACATAAACTATAAATAAATACTACAAGATAAGATTGACTAGGAACATGAAAAATCCAAAGACATGATCACATTCGGATGTATCCTTCCTTGTGCACCAAAAAACATGGTAAAATATGCATAATTTAATCTAGAAAATTCCAAACAATGATCCAAAAGGTGCGTTGGAAACTAGACTCCAAGATATTTTCGGTGACATATAATTGACTGCTGGAAATGTATGTATGGTCACCAGATTGTCCTTGAAGTTGACCCAAAATTCGAGTATTTATTATTTTGGACTACAATATCAAACCGATTTTTCCAATAATTTCTTGAACTGAAAACCCACTTCATTAACAATGAATCTCAAGAATATTTGGAGGGTTGTTTTCCGTATCTTTATTTACTTTTTATTTAATTTCCTTTTTCGCTGCGTTTTTAGGCCTTAAATTGGCATCAGAGCCGAAATCATAATTTTCCTCGTTTTGGTTAAGATATCCATTTATCCTCTTTTCTTTCATTCCATTTTTCTTCACCTTATCTAAAAGAACTTATTGCCCATATGTTATTAGAGAAAAATATCTTAAAGAAAAAATATTGTTCTTTCTCAATTCATGATATTACCGATTCAATTTCTCCCCAACCTATTGTTGATTGGTCTCTACCACCGATCTATGATGAATATCCTCAAGATCAAATGGAGTTTCCATGAGAACAATTTGAATATAGTTCGGCACCTCGATATGATAAATGCTTAGACCATCATCATATTTGTGGGTCAAGTTAATCTTATTTGTTTGGGGAAAAATCATTCTCAAAACATTTTACTGCAATTTCATGGAATTATAGTTCTTTTGGTCATTTCAAATTTGATCATTGTTATGTGGATCCATTTGACATACACCCTTTAAGCATCTCACCTACTTGATTCATTGAAAATTTTATCGCAACTTGTTGGACCAATGTAATGAAAGTCGTTTAGGGAAATAAAATTTAAGTTCGTAAAGGTATTATTGGAAGAACGTTTACAAGAATTTTTAATGCATTATTCAAAATTCGCAGACGAATTTTATTCAAGTGGTGGAGTATGATGCGGGAGCTAAAGCATTGACACTTGACAATCTCTATAATTTCAGTCAAGTTCAGCAGAGTGTATCTCTCAATATAATAGACCAAAAGTTACAAATAAAACATCAATGGAAAGAACTATGAGCTTAGTTTCTACAGAATTTTTTGGATTATCAATTGGATTTATCTAGAATAGACTATGACAAATTTAGTGGAGGATAAGATGAAAGTCAGACTCATCCGAAAATTGACTATGCACATCTTGATGTTTATCATATATTTTGTCATCTTAACTCTAAATAACAATTGTTAGTTTTTTTAGTATTCCTAGACTTGTAGGGATGTTCCAAGCAATCTATAAATGGCCCTATACATGTCTTTGTCATATGGAGTTGAACTTTGAGTTGATTATAGTATAAAGTTGTGCTTAGTGCCTTCTTTCTTGTTTTTTATCTCTTTGGTGGATTTCATAGAGTGGTGAACTTCATACAACCCTGTATCTCGTTAGTGGATTCCGTTGAAAGGTGAGTTGTCTATGCCCCGTATCTTCAAGGTGGATTCCTTGAAGTGGTGAGCATAATATCCATTTTCATTATTTATGTTTCCGTTGCGTTATTCCGGTATCAAAACCAGAGTTATCTAGTTAGTCAAATGTTCACCCAAAGTATCCTTTAAGAAGGACAAACTGCACAAAGCCAGCCAATGTCTTAAACAAAAGAAGACTTCTTTCAAAAATAAAACACAACTTGATACCAAAATACCACTTGAAACGACTAATATGGATATGTTTGGACTCATTAGAACTAGAAGCCTAAACGAAAAAGAATTACCTTATTCTAGTTGATGTCTATCATAGATTTACGTGGATATTACTCGTCAAATAAAAAAGTGACACTACAAGCAAGTTGGTTATTTACTGCAGTTATTTACGGCGGGCAACACGCGACCGCCGTATATATTACTTATATACGACGGATGATACGGAGCCGCTGTATATAACTAATATATACGGCGACATGCTATATCCGCCATAAATATAAAGCGTATATACGGCGGTATGCTATATTCGCCGTATATATTAGTTATATACGGCGGTCAAGAGGCGCCGTATATACTTATATACGTACATTTGACATATACGTATCTGATATCATAGTTATATACGGAGATTAACAAATAGCCGCCGTATATATTAGTTATATACGGCAGAAAACACGGAGCAGCCGTATATAATTAATATATACGGTAGACTGTACAGGACCACCGTAAATAACAATATAAACCGTGAAATTAATTTCCCCAAAATTCCCTCTCTCAGTTCGCGCAAAAAAACCAAAATCTCCCAAATTTCTCAAACCCTACCTACGTACTCCGTCCGGTGACGAGTGAAGACGAGGCATAACGACGGCGACCTGTGAAGAACCAAGCTCTGGTGAAGATTATTGCAGGGACGACCTGTGAAGAACCAGCTCCGGTGAAGATTATTGCAGCTCCGGTGAAGATTTGAAGAACCCTGCCGCTGGTGAAGATCTGCCTTCTTTCTCTCTCTAAAATCCTCGTTGTTGTCACCGCCAGGTATTCGATTTTTCCTTAAACCTTTGATCTATCATTTTTATTTTTTTAATGAAATTTAATTTTGTTTTTATATTTTTTTTTTGAATTTTTGATTAATTATTTGCAGTTGATGCTTTTTTTGTGATGGGTTTTGTTTAGATCTGTAGTTTGAATCATGAGTTAGGGGCTGTATATCTACAACTTTGCAGGCTGTTAAGTCTTGAAAACCATGAATTTATTCAACAGCCAGTTGATCCTAGCCTTTATATGCACCGATTTACGAGTAGTAAGATCACATTCACCATTCTAGTTTCCATTAAGTGTTTGTCACATCATATTACGTTTGTACTAGTTAAAATTTTCATCTGAATGTTCCATTGATGGAATTGTTACACTTTTATTGGGTTGCTGAATAGAAACATTTGCACCGCTTTCTTTTGTTGTTTCATATAGCAAGTATTATTTATGTGTCGTATTATCTTCAATGGTTTGCACTGCTTAGACTATTTGGGAGTACTTGTGGGACTGCTCTAGTTCAGAAGGAATGTTTTAGGCCAGGATACTGATAAATTTGTTTTCCTTGCAATAGTCTTATTGCCCCTAAGTCATGAAAGTTGGTCAGTTCATTCATGTCATTGATATGATCCGTTAAAAAGTTGGGAGGAGGAAGCAAAAAGAAGATTGAGTTGCAGTAACCACTACAAGAAAGTTGGTTATGCTTTAAATTGCCTATTATGTCATACTGTTTTATTCAGTTACTATTTAGATTTAGTTACTCTCTTTTAGAAGAAAACTTATGTGTAGATTTGCACTATGAAGATTAAGGCGTGTTATGTTGAACAAATAGATTGATTGGTTGAATAGCGTTAAAGTAGTGGTTGATTTATTCCGTTAAGTGGATGGTTAGGAAACTCGTGTTTATTAGTCACTAGAATACCCTTAAAGTCAACTACTCCAAAATGTCTCTCAAAATAAAAAAGATCGACGCTCATTTAGCTAGTCATTAGATTTGAAATCATCCCTTAATGCTACTACATGACTCATTTATATCACGTTACATATTATTAGCTTCTCAATTGGGAGAGGGGCTTGTGAGAGAGAACGAATGAATGTTGTCATGGGGTTATACTATATCATGGGCCCAAGCTCAACAAATAGTCTAGGCTCCAACAATGTATATTATCTATCGAGCCAAAAGTTGTACATATTTAGACTGTGTTTGTTTATGAGTTTATTTTTATTCTAAAATTTGTGTCTCTCGGTCTTATATATAGGTTGTATTTTAACGTTAAAAATATCAAATCATATATGGACAAAAGTTGGATTGATTTGGGTAACCGGATTTCAAATGAGTATATGTCTGGGATTGACAACTTCCTTGACTTTGTATTCTCAAAAAAGTCTCTTGGTGCTAAAGAAATATATTGTCCTTGTAAACAATTCTCAAATCGTTACCAAAAATATCGTGTAACCGTGAAATCACATTGTATTGAAGTGAGATTTGAAACAGATTACAAGAATTGGACTAGGCATGGGGAAGAGTACATTTCGACGTATAAGAATGATAATAATGATAGGACAACTGAAGATGGAATTGAAATTGAATTGGGTGTGCAAGATTGTATGAGGCAAATGGTACATGAAGGGATGGGTATGCCGGATAGTAACCAGCCAGGAATTGAAGAAATCGTACAATCAGATGCAGCCACCACAAAGTTTCTTAGACTTTTGAGAGATGCTGATCAAGCCTTGTGGGAAGGGTGTGATAAGTTTACATTACTCTCATTTATTGTAGAACTTATGCACTAGAAGGCTAATTATCGAGTGGCCAATAAGGGATTTACTTCTTTATTAAAGATTTTCATTAGGTCATTTCCTCAGTCAGCAAAAGTGCCAAATTCCTATCATGAGGCGTACAAGATGACTGCAGATTTGGGTTTCAGTTATAAAGCATGGGACGCGTGCATTAATCAGTGTATGTTGTTTCGAAATGAAACTAAAAAACTTACTAAATGTGAAATTTGTGGAGCCTCTAGATATAAGCAACAAGAAGAAGGGGGTAGCGGTGAAGGTACGGAAACAAGTGGCAAGAATAAACTTCCCAAGCAGATAGCGATGAAGAAAGTATGGTATTTTCCTTTAAAGCCAAGGTTGCAAAGGTTGTATTGGTCATCTAAGATCGCGACACTCATGAGATGGCATGCCGAGAAAAGAATAGATGATGGTGTGCTGAGGCATCCTGCAGACTCTCATGCGTGGAAGGGATTTGATGAACGTTATCCATTATTTTCAAGTGAAATTCAGAATGTTAGATTGGGATTAGCATCTGACGGATTTAATCCTTTCAGAAAAATGACTATATCTCACAGTACTTGACCGATTGTGCTTATGCCATACAATCTTCCACCTTGGTTATGCATGAAACAAACATATTTCTTCTTGTTGGTGCTTACTCAAGGCCCAAAAGGGCCGGGCAACAAGATAGATGT
The DNA here is from genome assembly GCA_022495995.1 of Adenophora triphylla var. japonica. Taxonomy (NCBI): domain Eukaryota; kingdom Viridiplantae; phylum Streptophyta; class Magnoliopsida; order Asterales; family Campanulaceae; genus Adenophora; species Adenophora triphylla. The sequence goes on from JAFEMH010003598.1 coordinate 41,256, forward strand.
GTATCTCCAACCGTTAATTGATGAGTTGAAGGAATTGTTGGAAGATGTTATATCAACTTATGATGCATCAAGGAACGAGTTGTTCACTTTACGAGCTTCACTATTATGGACAATAAATGACTTTCATGCATATGCAATGTTGTCTGGATGGATCACTAAAGGTGAATATGCTTGCCCTTGTTGCAATGTGAGACCTCAAGCACGATGGTTGGAACATGGTGGCAAGTATTGTTATATTGGTCATCGATGCTTCTTGCCTAGGAGTCATGCTTTTTGTAAGGATAAAAGCTCTTTTGATGGACTCATGAAGTGAGAGATAAGCCCAAGTTATTGTTTGGAACAAAATTGCTTAAACAAGTTGAAAATATGGAAACAGGGTATAAAATAGAAGATGTTTTTAAAAAGAGGAAAATAGAAGTGGGTGAGAAGCAACAAGTCAAGTTGGAGAAGATAAAGGTTCCTAAGTTGTGTCACAATTGGAAAAAGAGGAGTATCTTCTTTGAGTTGCCATATTGGACAAATAATCATGTTCGTCATAATCTTGATGTTATGCACATTGAAAAAAATGTGTGTGATAATGTGCTACATACTCTGTTAGGTACTGCGGGGAAATCAAAAGATAATGAGAAATCAAGAAGAGACCTAAAAGAGATGAACATTCGGAAACCATTGCATCTACAAATGATTCCATCTCGCAAAGAAATTATGCCTCCGACTCAGTTCACAATGAGTAAGAAGCATAAAGACACATTCTTGAAAGTTCTAAAGGGAGTCAAAGTCCCTGATGGCTACTCGTCAAACATATCTCGTTGTGTACATCTAGAGGAAAGAACTATTTGGGGTCTTAAGAGCCATGATAGTCATATTTTGCTCCAACAACTACTCCCTTTAGGTGTTCGAAAAGCATTGCCTATTTCTGTTGTAAAAGCCATCATTGAGTTGGCAAATTTCTTTAGGCAATTATCCTTAAAGGTGAATACACTTGCTGATCTCGAAAAGATACAAGATCGGATGGCTGGCACACTATGCGCTCTCGAGAAAATATTTCCACCAGCTTTCTTTGAGGTTATGGAGCACTTGCCGGTGCATTTAGCCGAGGAGGCCTTGCTAGCAGGCCCAATAAAATTTCGTTGGATGTATCCGGTAGAGAGGTACATCCATATTAAATTTACTTTGAAAAAAGTTAAATTCCTTTTTACATTTGGTTTAGCATAAGTAAATGTTTTTGTAGGTTTCTACTTACATTAAAATTATATGTTCAAAATCAAGCCCACCCCGAGGCCTCCATAGCTAAGGCAATTGTGGCTGAAGAATGCATGACTTTTTGTACACAATATTTGGATGACATTGAGACAAAGTCCAATCGTCCTAGAAGAAATGATGATGAAGGTGACGAGTTAGGCCACTTTGTAGGAAAAGAAGAGGAAATTACCCTTGATTACATCACACGAGTACAAGCGCATAGATATGTGCTTTTCAATACTGAAGATGTTGGACAATACCTAGAGTAAGTGATTCCTTACTTGAGGCTTACATTCCTTATATCTTTTATATTTTAAATTAATTCTTAATTCATATTTCCAAATATGCTCATATTGCATCTGTTAGTACCCGGTCCGAAAAAAGGTAGTCCAAATACCTGGCCCGGTTAATATTAATTAAGAAACCCTAGCGAAACCCTAACCCTAAAAGCTCATTAATTCTTCCGTACCAGCGCCGTCGCTGTCAGCGTGGAAGGTACGCCAGTTGGAAGAGCCGATCGGCCCTTTGCCCGTGCATTGGCCGATCGACCCTTTTATTTAGAGCCGATCGACCCTTCTGTCCTAGAGCCGATCGACCCTTTAGAGGCCCAGCCCAAGTTCCGAGGTATTATAAATAGGGGTGCCCGGCTCCCCATATTCACACACAATTTCTCCGGGAGAAGTGAGACTACACTTGCTTTGACCCTCAGTTCTTCTTTTTCCTCTCGAATCGCCAAGATTCGACCCCCAAGTCTTGCTACAATTGGTAAGACTCTCTTTTTAATATTCTTGTTCTTTATTATTATTGTCTTTATAATTATTGTTTGCATGCTTAGTATATTTAATTACTTTATTTCTTGCTTATGCCATATATGCTAGATTTAGGGTTGTTTTAATATATTTAATTGTTCATAGCCGAGGATGATCTAAGGTTTCGCCCTAAGAAACCCAATGGATCTAGGAACTATTTCTTACCTTCCACCTTAGTTATAATTATCCCATGATCAACAATCCCCCAAGGATGAACGTTGATTAGTGCACCTTCCGAGGGCCTAACTCAAAGGTTCTAGGGTGTGATCATCAATAAATTCTTTCTCTCCCCTCCTCCTTATGCATGATCCCGCTTCTTTTATCTATTCCCGTAAACACCGCACACAACCAACACCCCACATGTTAGAAAGACCGATTCGTCGGGCAATAGGAGTGATAACGTTTCTTCTTCTGTTGTAACTTGACCCCCGAACACAATTAAGCATTTAGCTTTTTCAAAGCTTTGGGCTATATCAAAGTGGCGTGGCGACTCTCAAAATTAAACTAATATTTTAATATGGTTTAAAAGCGAGTGTCACTAAATGAATATCCCATTTCGATTAGACATTATATGATTATTTATTTCAAACCTCCGAATGCGCGTTGCATCGGGACGGGGTATTCACAGTGGCGACTCTGCTGGGGACTGTTTTGAAATCTTTTCAAACTAAGTGGGTCAGACTTTCGTTTTCTTGTATGGTGTTGTATTTTTACTTCCTTTTTCTTTTTCTCCTATTCTTAACTGTTGCATTGCATGCATGCATTTCATGTAAATAAAAAATCTTTCTCTTTTTTCTCTAAAAAAGGAATTAGATTTCTCTACCTCACACTACCACTAGAGTCCGTGTCACACACGAGACACCCTTACCCTTCGGAGAAGCCAAAGTGCGGGAAGTGTGGTGATCATGTCGCCTCCCTTCCGAGTCTCACTTGGCCATCCACTCATCAGTGCGCTTCGGCTGCACGATGGGAGCCTGAAATCTAACCCTTGTGTCACCCACTTTACTAGGAATACACTCCATGTGACCGGTTGGTTTGACTAGCTTTTTTATATAGACAATTAATAAGGTCTTTATGTTAAGTCACTACGAATCAATGATAAGTCAAGATCTATCGAGAGATTAAGAGCACAAAAAATTGATTTCCTTTTAGAGGACGTACCATGTAAAGTTTGAATGCTTGATCTTGTCCTATCATGAGTCTGTAGTACTTCCCATAAACATCATATTAAATGTCTATATGAGACGGTTAGTCGTTAGGATCCACCACTTTAGGACATTTAGTTAGTTGCGAAAAAGGGGTATCCCTTCCAACCAAGAGTAGGTTCTATAAAATAGAGGGCTTTTTTGTAAATAAAGTTCTTAACTATCCCTCATTTCTAGGACCCTCCGAGGTCCGCTCCTCATTTCTAGGACCCTCCGAGGTCCGCTCCTCATTTCTAGGACCCTCCGAGGTCCGCTCCTCATATCTTGGACCGTTCAAGGTCCGCTCTCCATTTCTAGGACCCTCCGAGGTCCGCTCCTCATTTCTAGGACCCTCCGAGGTCCACTCCTTATTTCTAGGACCCTCCGAGGTCCACTCCTCACTTCTTGGACCCTTCAAGGTCCACTCTCCATTTCTAGGACCCCCCGAGGTCCGCTCTTTACTTCTTGGACCCCTCAAGGTCCACTCTCCATTTCTAGGACCCTCCGAGGTCCGCTCTTTACTTCTTGGACCCTTCAAGGTCCACTCTCCATTTCTAGGACCCTCCGAGGTCCGCTCTTTACTTCTTGGACCCTTCAAGGTCCACACCCTCTACTGCGGACCGCCCTAGGTCCAGTCTCTCTATCTTGGACCGTTCAAGGTCCACTCTTTGACCCTTCGTGGTGCTCTTCCTATACTATGTCCACTCCTCATATCTTGGACCGTTCAAGGTCCGCTCTTCTTCTCTTGGACCCTTCAAGGTCCACTCCTCATATCTTGGACCGTTCAAGGTCCGCTCCTCTTCTCTTGGGCCGTTCAAGGTCCGCTCCTCATATCTTGGACCGTTCAAGGTTCACTCCTCTTCTCTTGGACCCTTTAAGGTCCACTCCTCTTCTCTTGGACCCTTCAAGGTTCACTCCTCTTCTCTTGGACCCTTTAAAGTCCATTCCTCTTCTCTTGGACCCTTTAAGGTCCACTCCTCATCTCTTGGACCCTTCAAGGTCCACACTCCTCATATCTTGAACCGTTCAAAGTCCGCTCTTCTTCTCTTGGACCCTTCAAGGACCACTCCTCAATTTAGGACCCTTCGAGGTCCACTCTCTCTATCTAGGACCATTAAAGGTCCACCTTTCCACCTGAGACTCTTCGAGGTCCACCCCTCGTCTCTTGGACCATCCATGGTCCATTCCTCTACCTTTGACCACCCACGGTCTACATCCTTCAAGTTAGGACCTCTTATCTCTTGAACCATCCATAGTCTGCTCCCTTAGTCTTGAAACCATCCATAGTTTAGATCCTTTATCTCTAGCACCCTTCGGCCAAAGACCCACCTAGGTCAAGCCTCCCTCGACCAAACCACCATCTAGGATCATCTAAGCCAAACCAAGACCAATTCTCATCCAAGTCAGATTAGCTCGTCTAGATCACCCTCACTTGTATTTGACCAAGGATCGAGTCATCTTCCTCTTCCTCTTTTACATTCATCCTCTCTCTTTCTCTAAACTTAACCCTGGTTGTATCATCAATCGGGGCCCCCTCGAACTACGGTGACCTGAGACTCGTATCTTAAATGGTAAGGGTTACGTAGGCAACTTCAGCCCGGTCAAACTCAAAATTGTGGAGGTCAAATATTTTCTCAAGGATGCCTTAAGATTATTTATGAATCTAATTCAACTCATTGGTTTGACTCCGCCATATGTTCTTACAGAATTCCACATCATGTCTCTGGAGAAAAGCATTGAAGCCCTCAAAGAAGTCTCAAACATGAGGTTGGGAGTGATCAACCTCCTCAAAGACATGCATGAAATTGAGCAGCACCATTTGTCTTACATTCAGGAATACTTGAGAAGAGTTCCTCCTCCTATTCAATTCCGGGGTCCCTATCATCCACATGCTTATGGTTCCCCTTATGGTCCTACACATCAGAATTTCTCATTCAGGAGGCCTGCTGTGGCCACCAACCAACGAAGGGCACCAATACCCGAGAAGGAGATCAACAAGGAACATTTTGATGACTTAGGAATGCTTGTGGGTGAGTTCTTCGACATTTTGGTGGAAAAGAGTTTGATCAAGCCGCTCGAGAATTACAAGCCTATTAACCCGAGAGCTAACTTGGATACATCCAAGTTTTGCAGATACCACAAGTACGTTGGGCATACCACTGACAACTGTAAGCAGCTACAACGCTTGATTCAAGATTTGATCAACCAAGGCCTCATTAATGAAGAAGCCCTCGTACTTCAAGGAAGGATTTAGATTCATTCAGTCTTGTAGGTTCTAGTGTGTCTTTCTTACTTCCACTTTGGGCATTGGTATGTAATGTCCACTTTAGATTAGTTACTTCAATAAAAAAGGTCTTTCTTTCTTTTCTCTCTAGACTTGAGACATAATCTCGCATTACTTTCAAGAAGATTGTTTTATTTATAATTATCATTCGATTGCTAATCTCACTGATAAACTCACCGGCTAATAACAAGGTAAACAATGAATGAATGCTTTGATTGGAGTGAACAACTCACTGTCCCTTCCTCATATACACCATCCCTATACACCCTTCTTTCATACGCTCCCTCCACACTCCACCATATACTTTCCATACACTATCGCCAGACCCTCTCTCTTCGAACATACACTTTCCCAAATACACTCTCCCCCCACTTGACCTCCTTTCCATATGATCAAAACAAGCGCAAAGACCGTTGTTGCTCATCATCAGAAAATAGCTGCTCACGCCACTGCAATTTAAAGAAGATGCAAGGGGTTGTTCTTATCCTTCACAAGTGCTGCATGAATATCAACTTGGGGCTCACCAACCCCCCAATCTCGCGTCTCCTCTGATTTTCCATTTGATCGATAAGCTTTCATTGAATATGCTCACATATCTTTCCCATGGTCTGAAGATATTTTGCCTTACATTAATAAGTCGGTTAAATGAGTTTGCATTTATTTTAAATACTCTTTTGAGAATGCCATCCAGTAGCGATTGAAGCTTGAACCTCTCACCATAGGAAGCCATAATCTTATCCTCACTAAATAATACCCTTTCATTTCAAGATCGACAAGTTTTGAAACCCTAAGGAAGAAGCCCATACTAGGGGCTCCCCTGACTCACAAAGGAAGTAGTCACCTCCAAGCTCAAAAAGGCGGAATGTGAAAGAAACTCATACAAGGGGCTCCCTCGAAGGGACCACCTCCAAGCCCAAGAGGGAAAAGGTAAAACCATCCTAAGGCATACACTAGGGGCTATCGCGAGCAAACAAATCCAAAGGCTTTTCTCGATAAGAGGGTGTTTAAAAAAAAAAAAAACAAAAAAAAAAACAAAAAAAAAAAAAACTTCATCACCCCGAAGTGAACCTCCCATCGCAAAGGTTGTGAAAACGAGACATCGAGTAAAGGTACTATCGTGATCAAGTTACCTGCTGAAATCACAACAAACTCGCGAGAAGAAGCAATCAAGATTCCCTCTTGGACAAATCCCATAAACCCATTCCAAAGTCCATCCTCTCACTTTTAGAGGATTCCATCACCACCCTTGACCTTGCCAAAATCAAAGAGGTTCTGAAGAAGCAACAACAAGAAAATCCCCTCACCTTAGAAATTCCAAACACATCCCTCAAGCCAACCTCTCAGCAAATGGCCCAGCCGACCTCTCACTTTAAGAGGTCATGTCAAGCATCATCCAATGGTCGATCGCAACCCAAAGACCAGCTACAACCGCTACCGGATGGCATTCTCAAAAGATTATTTAAAAGAAATGCGTATTCAGATTTTTGAGTCACTTGTTATCCTACGTGAACATATTACATATTCTCTCAAAAGTTTGGGAACTCGTCCTATTCTTGAAATTCGTTCATTCGACTCCTCAAACACTGTCTGCAAAAGTCTCACTGGGGCTTCGCATCCGTGCCTCTCAGCGGCACTCCGGTAAAAGCAAGGAGACACGCGCCAGGGACTACTCCCCTCGGCTTGCGAGAACAAGGGAACAAAGAATCTTCACTTGAAGGAATGAAAAAATCTTTGGGTTATAATCAGTCAATTCCCACCTTTTCTTCCACCCCAATCTTTTTTCTATTCTTTCCCATGAAGGAGATCAATGCAATGGCAGCCCGCACCACAATTACCACCGAACAGAGCAGCAAGCAACAACGGAACATCCTTCTCCTTCTAAAAGACAAGCCAGATTTCACCTTCAAATCAAAAAATTCATTTGTTTACCTATATAATTGGAATTTGATAAACCAATCAGTAAGGTCCATTTACGAGCAATCAAGATGTAATTCTGAATAAAATAAATTCTTCAAATGTCTCGACAAGTCTTCTTTTTCTACATCATAGGAAAATAGAGCCAAACACCGGTCTTTCGTCTACAAAGGGGCTTCCGTACACTTTTCCACACCTTGTGATGCTTATACTCTCCCAAAAGAGTCAAACCCAAAAGCGAAAGTGTCATACACGAACTTGGGATTCATTCCCACCTTCGAAAAAATGCGCCCCTGCACATATACATTTCCGAGTCTTGTCCGGCTGATTGACCATTGTTCGAAACGAGGGTCGCCCCGTGGCCGCAAGATGACTCTGTCTCGCAAATAGGGATGCATTGAATCTCTCCAAGCCGGGCTTGTGTTAAGTTCTCTCGGGCTCTCTTCGGGTTTGCTCGCATCATCAACTGGGGCTTCGTCATTCCCTTCAGGTTTGCTTTGCATCATCAACTGGGGCTTCGCTATTCATCATCAATTGGGGCTTCGCCAAGGTTACTTCATCAAACATTGGGGCTCCCCTCAACAAAAATGGGTCGACTATGTGCTCTAACAAAAATCGGAGCTCCAATGAAGTCATATCTAGCATGAAGGGCATCCCTTGTCATCAAGATCAGCATGTGGCAAACTCTTGGAGTTAGTTAGAAACATGATTAATCATAAGGCCTCCTTATCAAAATAACATGCTTTCAAAATGCTATCCTCTTTGGCACCTTGTTTACAAAATCACTCTTTGGTCTCCACAAATTTTCAAACTCTTCAAAGACGCCTCCCTCTCTCAAGGTGACTCGGTCCTGCCCCTTATCTCTGGACATCAAACTTACCTAATCCCATCTTCTCGGCCTCGCCTAGTTTAAACCATAACCTTTCGCTCAAACCGCCTTGTTCGCACTTACCACAAATGTAAAACCCTAGCCCTAAGCCTAGGTAACAAAAATTTCTCTAAACCCTAGCCTCAAGCAAGCCTAGGTGACAAATACCTCTATAAACCCTAGCCTCAAACCTAGGTGACAAAAATTTCTCTAAACCCTAGCCTCAAGCCTAGGTGACAAATACCTTTCTAAACCCTAGCCTCATGTCTAGGTGACAAATACCTCTCTAAACCCTAGCCTTAAGCCTAGGTGACAAATACCTTTCTAAACCTTAGCCTCAAGCCTAGGTGACAAATATCTTTCTAAACCCTAGCCTCAAGCCTAGGTGACAAATACCTCTCTAAACCCTAGCCTCATGTCTAGGTGACAAATACCTCTCTAAACCCTAGCCTCATGTCTAGGTGACAAATACCTCTCTAAACCCTAGCCTTAAGCCTAGGTGACAAATGCCTCTTTCTAAACCCTAGCCTCAAGCCTAGGTGACAAATACCTTTCTAAACCTTAGCCTTAAGCCTAGGTGACAAATACCTCTCTAAACCCTAAATTTTTAAGCCTAGGAGACAAGACCCCTCTCTAAGCCTTAGCAATGATCATCCCAAACTTTTAATCGCTTGGTTCTTCGGCTCGGGAAGCCATAGTAATCCCAATCAATTCACAAACTATTCTTCATCAATAAATAGTAGCCTAAGTCCTTTGGCAGCTACAGTTTCCCGCATTTTAGAGGTCTATCCTCCATTTCAAAGGGTCCGTCCCGCATCTTCAAAGGGTCCGTCCCGTACTTTCAAAGGGTCCGTCCCGCACTTTCAAAGGGTCCGTCCCGCATCTTCAAAGGGTCCGTCCCGCAGAAGTCAAAATTATCAAATCTTTGGGTGACTCCCCGTACAGTCAAATCTTTGGGTGACTCCTGACAAATAAATCTTTGGGTGACTCCCAGACAATCAAATCTTTGGGTGACTCCCGAGACAATAAATCTTTGGGTGACTCCCGGACAGTCAAATATTTGGGTGACTCCCTGACAATCAAATCTTTGGGTGACTCCCGGACAAATAAATCTTTGGGTGACTCCCTGACAAATAATCTTTGGGTGACTCCTGACAATAAATCTTTGGATGACTCCCTGGACAAATCAAATCTTTTGGTGACTCCCGTGCAGTCACGTATCCTTGACGCCACACATCCGCCATTCTCGGGTATTAAAAACGCCCACTCTTTTGAACTACGACTTGGCTTGATTCCTTTTTAGGGATACGTAGGTAGCCCGACGTGGGTCCAGCCACTTGACCTATCCGGTCATCCTTTTGCGACTCAGCTCGAGTCCAATCCCTTGCATCCGCAAGATCACTCTTCTTACCTCCTGAAATCCCTTTTTTCAGGACGGATCCTATTCTTTTATCGTCGACCCCACTTGTCTTACAAGAAGCGTCGCCGAGGGGCTACTGTTAGTACCCGGTCCGAAAAAAGGTAGTCCAAATACCTGGCCCGGTTAATATTAATTAAGAAACCCTAGCGAAACCCTAACCCTAAAAGCTCATTAATTCTTCCGTACCAGCGCCGTCGCTGTCAGCGTGGAAGGTACGCCAGTTGGAAGAGCCGATCGGCCCTTTGCCCGTGCATTGGCCGATCGACCCTTTTATTTAGAGCCGATCGACCCTTCTGTCCTAGAGCCGATCGACCCTTTAGAGGCCCAGCCCAAGTTCCGAGGTATTATAAATAGGGGTGCCCGGCTCCCCATATTCACACACAATTTCTCCGGGAGAAGTGAGACTACACTTGCTTTGACCCTCAGTTCTTCTTTTTCCTCTCGAATCGCCAAGATTCGACCCCCAAGTCTTGCTACAATTGGTAAGACTCTCTTTTTAATATTCTTGTTCTTTATTATTATTGTCTTTATAATTATTGTTTGCATGCTTAGTATATTTAATTACTTTATTTCTTGCTTATGCCATATATGCTAGATTTAGGGTTGTTTTAATATATTTAATTGTTCATAGCCGAGGATGATCTAAGGTTTCGCCCTAAGAAACCCAATGGATCTAGGAACTATTTCTTACCTTCCACCTTAGTTATAATTATCCCATGATCAACAATCCCCCAAGGATGAACGTTGATTAGTGCACCTTCCGAGGGCCTAACTCAAAGGTTCTAGGGTGTGATCATCAATAAATTCTTTCTCTCCCCTCCTCCTTATGCATGATCCCGCTTCTTCTATCTATTCCCGTAAACACCGCACACAACCAACACCCCACATGTTAGAAAGACCGATTCGTCGGGCAATAGGAGTGATAACGTTTCTTCTTCTGTTGTAACTTGACCCCCGAACCCAATTAACTGTTTAGCTTTTTTTCAAATCTTTGGGCTATATCAAAGTGGCGTGGCGACTCTCAAAATTAAACTAATATTTTAATATGGTTTAAAAGCGAGTGTCACTAAATGAATATCCCATTTCGATTAGACATTATATGATTATTTATTTCAAACCTCCGAATGCGCGTTGCATCGGGACGGGGTATTCACAGCATCGTGCACACTTGAGGGAGACACTGCCTCGTAATCAATGACATCGTATAGAGAAAGAACTTAATGATAAGTTTGTTAGCTGGTTTAAGGATTATGTAAGTATGAAACCACTTTCATATGATACTTTCTTTATTGTTTGAAATATTTTCTTATTAAATTTTGTTTTTTATAAAAGGTATGCATGACGAAAGATGCAGTGCCCGAAAGAATTTAAAGTCTTGCATTGAGTCCTCATATGGATGCGAGGCGGTTTAAGTCTTACATAATAAATGGTTTTCAATTTCGAGTGAAAGATGTCGATAGATGGAGGAAAACCACAAAATAGTGGAGTCATGCTAAATGTAAGTGTGACAAGTTTTGCAAGCCGAAAGGATAATAATCCCATTGTAGGGGATGTTAACTTCTATAGGGAGTTGATTGAGATCCTTGAAATTAGTTATAGCAACTCAATAAGATTTGTATTGTTTAAATGTGATTGGGTTGATAACCGGACAGACAAGATGGAATATGAGCAAAAATTTACTCTTGTAAACCTCAATCACAAGTTGTATAAGGATAATCGAGTTGATGATGAACCATTCATATTAGTGTAGACACCCCATTCTGAACCCATCGGAGCAGATTAATACCACTCTAAGTCTCGCCTTGAGTCAAGAGTAGAAATCCACCATTTCGTCATGTTTCGTTATGTTTTGACTAACGACCGTTAGTTTGGACTAAACTACATACGAGATAACGAGGGAAGGACAGAATTGTCCACTGACCGCCTTGTCTCGTGTGGAACTTGTGTGTCTCGTACAATACTAAGCCCTTGCAGACGTGCAGAAGCCAGTTTCCTCGTCGATTTCAACCCCTTTCTTGATAAAACCTTATCAATCCGGTCATCCAATAGAATTTGGGTTGTGGAACCTTCCCAGGGGATTTTACCTCTCCACCTTCACCTCTCCAATACCTATAAATACTTGAAGACTTTCAGTATTTCGGGGCCCAGACTTTCTAGTCGAACCCCTACGTTTACTGGTTTCTCTCCCTGAAAGATTCCTGTAAACCACCCTAAAATCACCTAAAAGTTTGTTTATAAACCTTGTTGATCAACAAACATCGAAGTCCGAATCAAGGTCCGAGGCAAAGCTCTGTCCACGTCAAGGTTCGACTCTAAACTTGAGTCGAAACTCTGTCCAAATCTCTTCACACAAGGTAATCTTCCTTTCCCTTTCTAATTGATTATTAGAGTGGTATAATACATCAAACCTAGGATCGGCCAAGAGCCTCTCCAAATCATGGGGACGGTCTCGAAGCAATCGATCCTATATTCCGTTTAACCTCGTTAAATGGACTCTTTTACTTATTTAATTAAAATGTCATTTTTCTTTGAAAACCTCTCTTTTTAGCAAGACCGATCTCCGGATTGAGTGGAATGGGTGCTCCTTGACCTTCCCATTCCATAACCTAAGCCCCGAACCCGAAATCTCTTTTCAAATGGTTTTTCTATATTTCCAAACAAATAATATAGGTGGCGACTCAAAAATATGTTAAACAAAAATTCACGTATCGCTACAGTGGCGATTCTGCTAGGGACGATAAATTTAAAGTGGCTTAAACATGCATTAATAAAGAAGGGTTTTCAAATAAAAAATCGTTTTTTGTATTCAGATCAAGCTAGTCTTGCACGATATTGTAGACACCCCATTCTGAACCAATAATTCATGTTTACACTACTCTTCGTCTCTCTTTTATGTTTTGATGAAAGCATATCAGTTTCGTCATGTTTCGTTAAGTTTCTAACTAACCTCATTAGTTTTGGACCTAACTGACTAACAGAATAAACTGAAGAGGACAAAATAGTCAACCTACTAGTTGTCTCGCACGAGACATACGTGTCTCGCGCTAGACAACCCCTCTGCAGGATGTGTAAAATCACTCTCCTTCTCCGTTTCAAACTCTTTTATGGATAAAACCTTATCAATCCGGTTCTCCAATCATATTTGAGTTCTGAAAGCTTCCTTGGGTGGAATCCCAATCCACTTTAACCTCCTAAACTTGGTGATCAAGTCATTCATCCCCTATAAATACTTGATGACTTTCACTATTTCAGAGGTCTCCGATCCACGATCGAAAACACACAACACACACATTTTGTTGGTTTCTCTCCCTGAAAGATTCCTACAAAATCACCCCAAAATCACCTAAAGTTTGTTTATCAACCTTGTTGATCAACAAACATCAAAGCCCGAATCAAGGATTGAGGCGAAGCTCTGTCCGCATCAAGATTTGACTCTCATATTGAGTCGAAACTCTGCCCAAATCACTTCTCGACCGAGAAGACATCTTAGAACCACGTTCTGAATCAAATACTCCCTAAACGCTAGGTAAATTCCTATACTTTTATTCTTCTCCTCAATCTCTCTCTATTGAATTTTAGAGTAGTGTAATCCCATCAAAAGAATTGGCCTAAAGTCCCTGCAATTCATGAAGGTGATCTCGAAGCATACAATCCGACATTCCTAATCAAGAAATTGATTAGGGTTTTCTTGTTATTATTTATTGAAAAGATTGATAATACTTAATTGGCAAGACCGATCTTCGGATTGGGTGGAATGGGTGCTCCTCGACCTTCCCATTTCATAATTTAGCCCCCGAACCCTCAAATCTCTTTAAAATCAAAAATGTTTTTCTTATTGTTTTCATAAATAAATAATAAGTTGCGACTCAAAAGATGTTAAAAATTCACGCATCGCTACAGTGGCGATTCTGCTGGGGACAATTAATTAAGAGGGTTAGACTTGCGTACATTTGAGAATTATTAATCTTTTTATTTTTCTATAAAAATTTTATTTTTCTGAATTTTTTCGAATTTTTCTGTACTGTTTTCGTCAAAAAAATGAATGTCAGACTGTTTGTCCAGCGCGGGACAAAGAAGTATCGCGCGAGATATTCCTATGGCAGAGGAAAAAAAATCCCTTTGTTGTTGACTTTTCAAAAGTCTCACAAACACAAAAAAAAGGGGAAGGGCTTGGTCGTTTGTTGACTTTTAAAAAAAAAGATTTGACCACTCATAAAAAGCGGCTGACTTTCCTGTTTTGAAAAAAAAAAAATACCTCAGTTGACTTTTATCAAAAAGTTGACCATCAAAAAAAAAAAAACAAAAATAACTTACAGAAAAGTTTTAAAAATTCAGAAAGATTAAAATAAATTATTATTTCTATTTTGCTTGTATTAACTTTATTTTGCAGGGTAGAATAATTTTAATTACTTGAACTATATACCTGCATGCGATTGGTTTTTTAATTTAAAGTCCGGTCCATGGAGGATTCGGGAGTTGTAATCTAAATTTATTTATTTCTCTCTCTCTCTCCTTTATGTGGAACTACAATGGCCTGAGTCTTCCTAATTTGGGAGAAACGTAGGCAACCACTTGGTGCGGTCATTATCTGTTTTTCTTTTAGTTTTTTTAAAAAAATCTTTATTTTTCTCTATCACCTTAGATTGACTCTCACACACACGCACTCATATTATAACTGTCATTGCACTACATACCCTGATTAACCCGGGACCCACACTAAGGACGGATGACGATAACCACCTAGTCGCCGGTCTCTCCGAAGTTGGATCATCCCACTCCGCGTATTCAATCCACCTAGATTGTCATATCGCGGGGAGCCTAGCCTTCCAGCCCTGCATCGCCACATATCATGTAGATTGACTTTCTAAGACACTCCGTGACCGATCGGTTTGATCTTGGAGTCCTTGTAATCCCTTGTCAAGATCTTGTTTTCTGCAATAATCCATGGAAAAGAAATCAAAAAATTGTCGCTTCGAAATTGTCCCTTCGGAAATGTCCCTATAATTGTCCCATCGAATTTGCTCCTAAAAGAGAAAAATTTCTCACCATAATTATTGCACAAAACTTGATGTTACTTGGGATGACTTCGACCCCTAGGTCCTTAGGTTTTGATTCTGAACATTAGAAACTCCCAAAACGGATTTTCCGTCCAACCAAAATTAGGATTAAAATCAGAAAATTGTGACTTTCCGTGGTATTGTCTCGCGCGAGACTGCTTGTCCCGTGCGAGATAAGTGTTCGGTCTTTTCGTATTTTGGCCAAAACCCTCAAACCTCCAAGCCTTCATAAACCCTATTCAGCCGACTTGTTGGGACTTGATCATGGTTTAACACGGTTGCTACACGTCTAGGTCATCGCCAAGGCTCGACACGATATCTGCTTCTCCTCCTACCACCGAGGCCGAAATCAACGAAGCTAAGGCCCAACTCATCCAAGCCCTGCTTAAGATGAATGAACAAAGTAAGCAAATTGATGAGCAAAATGCCCAAATGGCCGCCCTCATGAAAGAACTCAACGATTTGAAAGTCAAGAAAGGCAGAAAACAAAAGTAGAAAGAGGAATCCTCCTCCGATGAAGAGGAATCCTACACCAAAAAGAATAAGATGCCCAAGAAGTCAAGCAAGAAAAAGGAAGAGCCTGGTTCCTCCTCTTCCTCATCCTCCTCCGATGATGAGGGACATACTTCCAAGGGTGCTAAAACCAAGAAAGAAGGCAGTGGTGAAACTACTAAACTTGGTGACCATGTTACTAAGAACTACCTCGAGAAGAAACTTGCAACCCTTGAAACCTCAAAAGGATCATTTGTGCCATTTGATCCCAATTCTCTTCAACAATCCATCACCAAGTTTCCTCGCAAGTACAAGACACCCGACATTACCAAGTTTAATGGCACTACTTGTCCTCCAGCTCATGTTGAAACCTACACTTGGGCTATGCTTCCAATGGGCGTTAATAACACAATCTTGGCCCAATGCTTTCCTCAAACTTTAGAAGGTGCTGCAAGGGATTGGTACATGTCTCTTCCTACGACTACAAGACTTGATTGGTCGTCTGCATGTTTAGTCTTCCAAAGGCAGTTTGAAGATAACTCCACTTACCGCCCTACTAGGAGGGATCTTGAACAAACCAAGCAACATGCCAATGAGTCTTTTGCTGAATTTGCTAGAAGATGGAGACTTAAACTTACTGAAATTGTCGAAAGACCTACTCTCAAAGAGCAAATCCACATCTTCCTCCAATGCCTTCGTGATGAATTTCAAGAGAAGCTCGCCGGCAATTACTTTCCTAGTTTCAATGAACTCCACGAGTCCGGAATTAGGATTGATGACTTCCTAAAAGGAAAAAAGAAGGAAAGTACTTTCCGCTACAACAAGCCCACCACAAGTAAGGATGCTTCGGTCAATGCTATTGCATTCAATCGCCCCAACGCCGACAAGTATTCTGCAGTTCCTCCTCCCGAAAAGAAGAAGAGGCACTATGACAAAATTGAAGGCATCACTCAAGAAGAACTCTTCGATGTACTTGTCAAGAATGAAAAGATCAAACCAAGGGAAGGTGGTCCTCCTAAGGATATGGGTCCAAATCATGCTCATCACTTATTCTGCAAGTATCACAACTTCACCGGCCACGACACCAACACTTGCTACCACTTGAAGGACATCATCCAAGACCTCTTTGACAATGGAGATCTAGAACGTCCCAACGTCATCAACAATCCTCTCCCTCGTAATCCATGAAGAAGATGAAGCTCCGAGAAGAAAGATGCACTTACCACTTTGGGGCTACAACTATCCTCTCCCTTTCTCCTTTAATAGAAGTAGATTAGGTTTTAAATTTCCAAGTATGAACTCAAAGAGTCGTTCTGTCTTTCTAGTACTTCTCACCTCTTCTAGTTTGTGTCATCTAAACTATCGAGTCTGTTCTTAAATTTCTCAATTAATCAAAGTCTTTTTTCCTAAACACTTTCCCTAAGGTTGTTCTACCTCATTAGTATTATTTAATTCATGCAAAATAATGGACCCTCCATTCCCTAAATCATCGCAATAATATAAACTTCTAAGCGAGTTTAAGAAGAAAGTTATCCTTAGTAAGCTTAAGGGCTAAACATTACCCCTCCTGAAAGTCAAAGGTCAACAAACGAAGAAAGCCAAAGGTGCTGCTGTCAACATTCATCCCAAGAAGAGTGGGGCTACTCAATTCAAAGCTTTGAGAGTAAAAAAAAAAAAACTCTCAAGCTTTCATCACCCCTACAACAAAGGTGAAACATCAAATACATGAAGGATTCTCCCCCAAAGAAGAGGAGTCAAGTGGACCAACAAAAGAAATGAAGATTACTCAACATCATCTTGCAAAAAGTGAAGAAGACTTTCAGTATCAAGAAAATGTTTACCCTTAAGTCATACTAATGATTGGCTTTCTCCTCAAACTTATTTAGAAACTTCTAGATAATACACGGTTCATTAAAAGGTAGAATAACTTTTTTAGATCTTTGAGCCAAATAGCGTCCCTTGTTGAGTCTAGGGGCTTCCTCTTAGCCATTCTTATACACACTCTTGAAATCCAAGCATCAAAACTGGGGCTTCCTAACCTTTCCTCCTCCAGTCAATCTCTACTTCAACTCTTCAAAATAATCAAATTTGCATTAGGAGCTTTCCTCTTGGCTTCTCATTCTTGTCATTAGAGAATACACTTCTCAAAAGAGTCAATGTTTGGATCACCTTCCAAAGAATAGAGTTCGTCTCTCCTCAACTAATTTGAGATCTCATTTCTCTCTCCTCAATAAGATTCTCTCCTCTGAGTTCTCTTCGAGTTACATACTACTTTCAAAAAAAAAAGGAAAAGAAAAAAAGAGACGCAAAAGAGATGCCCGCTAGATTGAAAACCCGAAAGGGTGGTCTAGGCAAAAACCAGGGTGCGTCACTAAGAAAAAAAAAATCAAGGACAAAGGGAGAGTATTCTTCAACCTTCCTCATCGAACATCAGTCGATCTTCTTCAAATCAAGTCAACAAGGAGAGTCTTCTTCGATCATCCTTCAAGAGAGCAGCCTCACAAGCCCGTTCACAAAGTCATCTACCACTTGCAAGCAACTTGGGGCTTGAGACAGGAAAGAGATTTAGACATAAAACCATTACGACAGTCGACAGATTTGTAGTCGTTTGCCTCCTAGAGACACGACTCAAAGGAGAATTAAGAAGAAAGATTCGCAACAGGCCTAGATGTGTTCACGCAAGGTTACTCATTGAAATTCAGCCTTGCTGACTAGCAACAGATTCTGCATGAACTTGATTTGGTCCCAACTTGTCAAGCACAAGTTCACTCTAATACAGTTTACCCATCTCAAATACAAATCCATACAAATATCCCTACATATCCATAAACCATATACTCCTACATAAGCTCACCACCAAAATGTCCAACCGGCCATTTGCACGAATAGACATGGGCATCGCCACGTAAGTCCAATTAAACAACTAAAATCTAAAAAATCTACTTGGAATCCTTATGTGCTAGCAGGTACAGAAAGGTAAGAATCATTTGGGTCTATCCGAGACCAGCATACATATATCCTTACATTACAGGAGCCGACAGAACCTCCACCTCAACCGACAATTCAAAGTCTGTGACGGCAGCAAACTTCAAGTCCGTGACCTCGGCGACAACTTCAAAGTCTGTGACGGCAGCAAACTTCAAGTCCGTGACCTCGACAACATCAACAAAGTCTGTGACGGCAACAAACTTCAAGTCTGTGACCTCGGCAACCACAACAAAGTCTGTGACGGCAGCAACTTCAAGTCCGTGACCTCGGCAACACCAGCAAAGTCTGTGACGGCAGCAACTTCAAGTCCGTGACCTCGGCAACAACTTTAAAGTCTGTGACGGCAGCAAACTTCAAGTCCGTGACCTCGACAACAACTTCAAAGTCTGTGACGGCATCAAACTTTAAAGTCTGTGACCTCGACAACGCCAACAAATTCCGTGACCTCGGTAACAACGGCAACGTCAGTAACCTCGGGTGGCGCACTTCAACAACTTCATCAACAAACAGGTATCTTCAGAATTTGGTCAAGTCTTTGATTCCTCAGTACGATCTTACCTTTTCTTTCAAAAAATTGGTTTTCCAAAAATGCTTTTCAAAATACCTAAAATAGCCTTTTTAATGTTTTGGAGTCGAACTACATTTGGTCTGATTCTCTCTTAGAGATACGTAGGCAGCCGTGCGGCACGACCATTCCAATGTTCAGAATGATTTCTTTTCTATCGGCGACATGACTTCTTCCATAAGTCCTGTCGTCGAGGGGCTCTGTAGATACCCCATTCTGAACCAATAATTCATGATTACACTACTCTTCATCTCTCTTTTATGTTTTGATGAAAGCATATCAGTTTCGTCATGTTTCGTTAAGTTTCTAACTAACCTCGTTAGTTTTGGACCTAACTGACTAACGGAATAAACTGAAGAGGACAAAATAGTCAACCGACTAGTCGTCTCGCACGAGACATGCGTGTCTCGCGCGAGACAACCCCTCTGCAGGATGTGCAAAATCACTCTCCTTCTCCGTTTCAAACTCTTTTCTGGATAAAACCTTATCAATTCGGTTCTCCAATCATATTTGAGTTATGGAAGCTTCCTAGGGTGGAATCCCAATCCACTTTAACCTCCTAAACTTGGTGATCAAGTCATTCATCCCCTATAAGATGGCTTTCACTATTTCAGAGATCCCCGATCCACGATCGAAAACACACAACACACACATTTTATTGGTTTCTCTCCCTGAAATATTCCTACAAAATTACCCCAAAAATCACCTCAAAATCACCTAAAGTTTGTTTATCAACCTTGTTGATCAAAAAACATCAAAGCCCGAATCAAAGATTGAGGCGAAGCTCTGTCCGCATCAAGATTTGACTCTCATATTGAATCGAAACTCTGCCCAAATCACTTCTCGTCCGAGAAGACATCTTAGAACCACGTTCTGAATCAAATACTCCCTAAACGCTAGGTAAATTCCTATACTTTTATTCTTCTCCTCAATCTCTCTCTATTGGCTTTTAGAGTAGTGTAATCCCATCAAAAGGATTGGCCTAGAGTCCCTTCATTCCATGGAGGTGATCTCGAAGCATACAATCCGACATTCCTAATCAAGAAATTGATTAGAGTTTTCTTGTTCTTATTTATTGAAAAGAGTGATAATACTTAATTGGCAAGACCGATCTTCGGATTGGATGGAATGGGTGCTCCTCGACCTTCCCATTCCATAACTTAACCCCCGAACCCTCAAATCTCTTTAAAATCAAAAAGGTTTTTCTTATTGTTTTCCTAAATAAATAATAAGTGGCGACTCAAAAGATGTTAAAAATTCACGCATCGCTACAGATACAACCTGTTTCGCGCGAGACAATTCTTCGGCAATCAGCGTGTCTTCAGGTTTTCTCTGTTCGTCTCAAGATTCAAGATGAGAGTCGAACACGCAAGGGGGATTGCAGATTACATTATCTGCAGAGTTCTTTCATCTTAAGGCCTCCCTTAAGATGTAGAACTCGAATCCGTATTTAGTTTAAATAATTGATTATTATTTATAAACTGCGTGTGATTGGGGTTTTAAATTAAAGTCCGGTCCAATGGGGATTCGGGAGTTGTAATTAAATTATTTATCTCTCTCTCTCTCTCATTAAGTGGAACTACGATGGCCTGAGTCTTCCGAATTCGGGAGAAACGTAGGCAACCACTTGGTGCGGCCATTATCTGTTTTATTTTATCTTTTCAAAAAAAATCTCTCTTTTATCTATCACCTAGATTGACTCTCACACACGCGCACGCATGTTATATCTGTCATTGCGTTTCATACCTCGATTAACCCGGGACCCACACTAAGGACGGATGACGGTAACCACCTAGTCGCTGGTCTCTCCGAAGTTGGATCATCCCACTCCGCCTATTCAATCCACCTAGATTGTCATATCGCGGGGAGCCTAGCCTTCCAGCCCTGCATCGCCACATATCATGTAGATTGTCTTTTTAGGATCACTCCGTGACCAGTCGATTTTGACTTGGTGATCTCTCTTATTTTTGACAAAAATAAAGCCATGTAAAATTGACCATAAAGAAGGACTCGGGATAGTCCCTTCGGAATGACCCTTTCAGATTTGTCCCTTCAAAAGAAAAATAGTCCCTTCAAAAAAAAAATCCTTCAAACAATCTTACATGGCTTTGTTTTACAAAAATTAGACTGATTACTTAGTCGTTAGGTTTTGATAAAGACCTTAGAAACCCCTCAAAACGGATTCTCCGTTCCGACCAAGAATTAGGTTTAATAAAAATCGACTTTCCGTGTGATTGTCTCGTGCGAGACTACCTGTCCCGCACGGGACAATGTCTCTGTTTGCTGTGTTTGAGCCTGAACCGTTTAAGCCTTCTTTCGACTCGTTGGGGCTAGATTTGATCCTGATACCATCTCTGCGTCTCTTCTGTCAGTTTTCTTAAGCTACTCAACCTCAAGACTCCCAACACAATGTCTACAGAAAAGTACTTCATCACTAAGAAGGATCTTGAAGAGGAAGACTTGTGGAACATGACCAAGTCCCTTGTCGCTGAATTCGAGCATGTGGAAGGTTGGAGAGAAGCTTTTGATATGCCTACCACTCGCATCGCTAGAGATTTCCGGAAGATGGAAAGTGACTCCGACAGCGGGTGAACATCTGTGCAAGAAGAGCTAAGTGACATCAAAGCTCAACTTGCCAAAGCCTGCAGCAAATTGACAACAACGATGCATGGCATAACTTGGAGGAGTCCATCCCAGTTGACAAGATAAAGATGCTGATTGAAGAACTCGAGGAGGTCAAAAGCAAACTCGAAGCTATAACCCAAAAGTGTAAAGCCCTCGAAGACCATATTAAGGATGACATTGATGAGAGGGTCAAGTATTGCCTCAATACTCTTTACCGTGACCTCAAGGAGCAAATGGAAGCAGAATATCAGTCCCGCTACAACGTCTTTGTGCAGCATTACGAGAACCATATTTGAGACCTCCATAATCAAATGGCTAAACGAAGGAAGGGAAGGAATTTCACCGACATTGGGAGGATCTCTCTCGGTCATCTCTTCAGAAGTCTTCACAAGGATGGAAAACTGAAGCCAATGGAAGATTACATACCTAAGAGGGAAGGTCGAGCTCCACACCTCTACTGCTACTACCATCAATGCCATGGCTATCACATCGATGATTGCTCCAACTTGAAGAACGCAGTCCAAGATCTTATTGACAACGACACCATCAAAGTTTGTCCAAGCGGTGGCATAGTTTGGATGAATTCAAGCAAATGAGAGATCTCTTTCTTTTTCAGCTATTTACTTTTTTTTTTTTTGCAAAAAGAAACGATTAGTAATCTAGTTTAGTTTGGGTACTACTTGCCTAAAATCCTCATTTGTGGGCAAGAGTATCAAGTTTTCTTTTTAATAATAGTTTAGTCAGTATCTTTTCTTTCAAATTCTGATTATTTATTCAGCAAGATAATACCGTAAATGTCATAGAAACTTGCAATGAAAACGATTACTCTAAAGCACTTCGGTTTTCCGGAAACCTTCCTGTTTGGATAATGATGCAAGCGAAAGGGTACTTTCCTGGCTTGGGACTTGGCAAACACTTACAAGGGACAACGGATCCACCGCCGGTTCCCCCACCACATACGAAGCATGGCCTAGGATACGTCATTTCCATCCACGATGAAAGTGACGAAGAAGAGTGGGACTTCACTCAAATCAAGTGGGAAGGAACCGCGTACAAAAATCACAATGACCCAAAGGCCAAAAACACTGCAACCTCGAACCCTACCGAAAGACGCTCAACGGTTACTTCATTCGGGAAGGGGAAAACATCCCATACTTTATCTTTTCAGAACCATGGACTGACGATAAAGGAAAGCGTCAACCAGGCTTTGAAATTTTCAGCGACTCCGACGCTTTGCCAGATGAAACAGAACCCGTCCCACTAATCCCTAAAGACTTGTGGGGCACGAAGGCAGAAATGACCAGCGAATGGGACTTTGTGTTGGGAGAAGACATGTTGTGACAGTTCGAGAACCTGTGCCGACTAGAAGATAGCCAGATCCATGCAATCTCCAAGGGGGACACTCCAACTACTGATTTCACGAAGCTAATCCAGAAATGTGATGAGCCAATTCTAAACTGGCACGTCACCGGGAGACCAGTTGTTGATGAAAACTTCATGATCAAAGAGCTTGGTTGTACTCCCCATCCCTGCAGGAAGATAGGCCCCATAGCTTTCACTTTAGAGTCAGGCTCCACCTCTGATGAACTCACTCAAGAGGAATTTGAGGCGGTGGCCGAACATGTATTCCCTTACTTCCTTAATGAAAACTTTGATCTTTTCGAGTACCCTGAGATTGCTAACATCGTGAATGATGAATTAACTAATAATAATAAATATAACGAACAAGTTAATAATGAATCATAGGATGAGATAGACCAAGAAAACTAACAAATTTTAAAAGAATTAGCAAAGCAAGTAGGTCGTTGTGGAAAGAATGGACCCGTTGACAATGAAGAAATGCAGACGGTTAATCTTGGGACAACAGAAGACCCCAGAGAAACAAAGATCGGCAGCTTCTTCAAGGGGGAAGACAGAGAAACCTTAACGCAGCTCCTCAGAGAATATGTCGACGTCTTCACTTGGTCCTACAAAGATATGTCGAGGTTAAGTCAGTTGATCGTAGAACATAAGATACAGCTGCTACCCAGCGCCAAACCAGTCAAACTGAAACTGTGCAGAATCAGGCTCGAATGGTCAATGCAAGTGAAAGAAGAAATCATGAAACTCTTGAACGTAGGGTTTATCAAGGTGATTGAGTATCCGGAATGGCTAGCCAACAAAGTACAAGTAGCCAAATCGAATGGGAAAATACGAGTCTGTGTTGACTTCAGAGACTTGAACAAGGCATCCCCTAAAGATGACTTCCCACTACCAAACATAGACATGTTGGTCGACGCCACCGCAGCATACGAAGTCCGCTCATTCGTAGATGGCTTCGCAGGGTATAACCAAATTCTCATGGCAGAAGAAGACCAACACAAAACAGCGTTCACCACACCTTGGGGGACGTTCTGTTATACGGTCATGTTGTTTGGTCTGAAAAATGCTGGAGCTACTTATCAAAGGGCAGTCACAATGCTATTTCACGATACGATCCACAAATAAATAGAGGTATGTGTGGACGACATGATTATCCACTCAAAGGGGACAGATGGTCAGCACTTCAGAGATCTCAGAAAAATCTTCAATCAACTAAGACAACACAAAATGAGGCTCAACCCCGCGAAATGCTCATTCGGAGTGGTCAAAGGGAAAGTCTTAGGGTACATGGTCACCGAGCGTGGCATAGAAGCAGACCCCGCCAAGATAAAGGCTATCATAGACATGCCTCCACCCAGAACACAGAAAGAAGTAAAGGGATTCATGGGCAGACTCCAATACATCAGTCGACTCTTCAATCAACTGACTACAATGTGCGATCCTATCTTCAAGCTACCCAAGAAAAAAGCACCTCAAGAATGGACCGAGGAATGTCAAGAAGCATTCGAGGAAGTTAAGCACTACTTAACCTCCCCACCCATCCTGGTTCCACCGCACAAGGAAAAACCCTTAAAACTATACCTCACGGTTACTGACAACGCACTGGGGGACTATGCTCGCTCAAGAACAACCAACTTCACACACAGAGAATGCGATCTACTTTGTCAGCCGCAGATTCCAAGGCAGCGAAATCAACTACTCTCCATCTGACAAGTCTTGCGCTGCTCTCGTCTGGGTAACACAGAGACTAAAGCACTACATGGAAGCCTTCTCGGTTCGTTTCATCGCAAGAATGGATCCTTTGAAGTACATCCTAGACAAATCAAATTTGTCTTCGCGTCTGGCTAAGTGGTATTTCATGCTCGCGGGATATGATATCACTTACGTCACTCAGAAATCCGTCAGGGCAGTATATTCGCAGATCAATTGGCCGAATTTCCTTGCGACCAAGTGAAGGGGGATGACCCGCGATTCCCTGATGAAGGCATCATGTGTATAGAAGACGAAAATAAGTGGCAATTATTTTTTGATGGCGCAGCCAATAAGAAAGGTTTTGGCATCGAAATGTTGTTAGTGGATCCCGACGACATCTATACTCCACTAGCAATCCGTCTTGACTTTAGCCCACTAATAACACTACCGAGTATGAAGCTTGCATAGCGGGGCTCGAGGCAGCTCTAGAACCTAACGTGACCGAACTCGAGGTATTTGGGGACTCCTAGTCGATCATCAACCAGACACTGAAAAAGTGGAGGATCCAAGATCCAAACCTTGAAAGATACAATGCCCACCTCCAAGAGTTGGTGCAACAATTCCAAGACGTCTCATTCCACTACCTCCCTAGAGACAAAAATCGATTTGCTGACGCTCTAGCTACACTTGCCTCCTTGGTCAAAATCCCTGCAGGAAAAGCCGTGAAACCCTTCAAGGTAACCCTGCGAGCAACCCCTTCCTACTGCGCCGTTATAGATCTCCATGACTGCAAAGACAAGTGGTCATCCGAACGCACCACCATTGTGAACTCCAAAAAGAAACCATGGTACCATGACATTTGGCATTTCATCCTAGATGAAACCATTCCACCTGAGACCGACAAGAAGACTCAGATTGCCCTGAGGAGGCTGTCAGCTAATTACATCATCATTGCTGGCCGTCTATTCAAAAAATACTCCCAGGGAAACCTCCTTTGCGCCACCAAAGAAGAGGCCCAAGAAATAATGGACCATGTTCATCAAGGAGTATGTGGAACCCACATGAGCGGAAACATGCTCGCCAAAAAGATCATCAGACAAGGGTACTTTTGGTTAACCATGGAAGCTGACTGTACCAACATGGTCAAGAAATGCCATAAGTGTCAGATACACGCCAACCTTCAGCACGCACCGCCTTCCTTGCTGTACCCTATGACATCTCCTTGGCCGTTCTCAATATGGGGCATATATGTGATTGGAAAGGTCACACCACAGGAGCCAATGGGCACTGTTTCGTCTTAGTAGCCATTGACTATTTCACTAAATGGATCGAGGCTGCCTCCTATAAAGTTTTGAACGCCAGAAAGGTAGCAGAATTCATCAAGCACAACATCATCTACCGATACGGGGTCCCACAAGAGATGATATCTGATAATGGCTCCCATTTCGAGAAACAAATCGACCGCCTCTTTACAGAGTACAAAATCGTGAGGCTTAAGTCATCTCCTTACAGGCCTCAAACGAATGGAGCAGTTGAGGCCGCAAACAAAACAATCAAAACCATCATCAGAAAAATGGCAGTCACTGGGAAGGACTGGCCCGACAAGCTACCCTTCGCACTTTGAGGATACCGCACTTTAGTTCGAACAGCTACAAGGGGGACTCCCTACACCCTCACATTCGGAATGGAGGCTGTTCTGCCAATAGAATTGGAAATACCATCACTGAGGGTTCTCCTAGAAAACCAAGTGAATGAAGTTGACTGGTTAGAAAGCAGACACGAAGAGCTAGCCCTTCTAGACGAAAGAAGGTTGAGAGCAGCCGAACACACTCAAGCTTACCAAAGAAGAATGGCAAGATCTTTCAACAAAAAGGTCAAGACAAGAAATATCAGAGTAGTCGACCTGGTTTTCCGCGAGCATTGTCCTGGACCTTTCAACCCTCTAGGCAAGTGGGGACCAAGATGGATAGGAACCTACATCATGAAGAAGATATTCTCTAGGGGAGCCCTTCAGCTGGTGGATTAGACGGAGATCAGCTACTGAAGCCGGTCAACATGGACAAGCTCAAGAAATACTTCGCGTGACTTGGCCTCTTAAAAATTGCTCGCTAGGTTGAAAATCCTGAAAGGGGCGGCCTAGGAAAAAGTTACAGTCTGCACAAGAAAAGGAGCCCGCTAAATTGAAAGCCTGAAAGGGCAGTCTAGACAAAAGCAAGGGTGTGCATAAAAAAGAAAAGGGGGGAGGCCTTGTCCCGCGCGAGACTACCCTTCGGCCTGAAACCGTATTTTGTCCTTTTTTCTCTCAAAAATGAACTACATTAGACCTGAGCCTCTTATTTAATTGCCGTAAAAGAGGAACGTAGGCAGCCTTCGGGTTCGGTCTAATCAAATAAATAAATCAAATTTTGTCCTTTTATTAATCAAATGCATTTTATTAATGACAAAAGGGAAATCCTAACCACAACGACTAATTTGCTAAGCTAACTATCTTGAAAAAAAAAATACTAATAAATAAAGCTAATGATCTATCAAAACAATCTCTTGGTACTCCTTAGGATCTAGCCTTTCATTGACTTGGTAGGCCGGCAGACATGATCACCCCCGTCATCTCGATCTCTCTTGCGCTTCCGGCCCTTTGAAGCAGAACATCCCTCAAGGCGATTGAAAACAGATTCCGAAAGCCTCTTGAAGACATGGGGCCTATCCAAGGCTTGCATCTTTTCGGGAAGACCCTTACCTCGTCGCTCGTACCAATCCCCATCAAGAAAATCTTGGGTTGGATCGGTCCGTACATTGGCAGGATCAGACCGAGCCTCGCTCCTTCTCAAAATACTGCTCGCCACGAAAGAATCTCCTAGCAGTGAAAGACGCAGATCGTCAATCTTCTCCACATTTGGGTGACCGGTATGAAGGAACCAATCCAAATACTTGTCAGATAAGAAGATGCTTGCATCAAAGTCCGAAGGTTCGACCAGCGATCTCGATTAGTTCCTTCACCCCATGCTTGAGCTAACACCTTCGCAAACTCCACACCAATATAGGACACTTCACGAGAAGCTACTTCGAAAAGATAAGTGCCCTGCTGTTGGCCAAACTGACGAAGCACCCATTTGGAAAAATAAAAAGAGGAATCTCGCAAACCCGGGAGAATAACCCTGTCGAAACCCTTGATATTGGCAACATACTTGTTCAGTCTCCAATAAGGTGGACACCAAATAATATCGACAGTGGCAGTTTTTGCAATCAACTTGGCCCACTCATCCACCGAGAGATCCTAGATCAACAACTTCCTCATATGGTATGTGAATGGGGAATACTCCAACGGAGGATCTACCAACTTGAGATGTTCCCTCAGCCAAATAGTCAATAAAAGAGGACTCCCTTGAGTCATTGCACCGGTCTTATGCAACTCATCAAGACCATGCAGGGTCTCACCCAAGATTAACGGAATAATGTTCCTAGAACGTTTCCTAGCCTGTAGAACGATCTCCACCAATTGGGAGTCGACCAAACCATCCCGGCACGTGAACAAAACATCTCCGAAAAGAGAAAGAGCCAGAAAGTTCCGTTTGTAAACATGGAAGACCTCGTCATCTGAATCTCCGCTGAAGCGTTCAGGAAAAGAAGAGCAATCTACCCATCTGTGTTGAACCAAATCATAGCAAGTATTGAGGGGGATCCCTAGCAACTCATTCAAAGCTTCTGAATGGTTCCTATTGAATTTAGGAACAACAATTTCACCAGTCAAAGGCATATCCAAGATAACGGCAAATTCCTCAACAGTAGGCACCATCTCATTAAGAGAGAAGTTAAAAAGATGAACAGAGGGATCCCAAAATTGAGCAGCGCCCTGCAAAAGATTCCAATCCAGTTGGAGGTTCTTCAAAGTGAAAAGGATTCTGAATCCAAATTCCGCAATAAACTTATTGCGAGATCAATTATGAAATGACCTCACAAAGTTCCTCGATGCTTGCTTGAACGCTTCGACTACATCATGAGGCAGATAAAAATCCTCAACAATCATGGATGTTAGAACGACCTCCTTGGAAGCCATGGATCACAGGGTTGGAAAAGAAATCAAGAATTTGACCCTAACAGAATATCTTTAGAGCTTGAGAGGCTAGAATGGGTTATCTAGCCGGACTACAGGTGTTTATATATAGGGAAAACTGACAGAATCCTGTTCGAAGAAGAAAAGAATTCCTCCTGAGTAGCGTGTCTCGCGCGAGATACCTTGTCCCGCGCGATACACCTCTTCGGCAATTCCAGCAGCATTCCTGCACAAATAAGCAATCTAGCCCCGACTTGCCGAAGCAAGTCTCGAATCCTGCAAATGCAGTTCCCAATATGCAATACATGCATCAAAATCAAGCTCAAAACTTTGACCTAAATGGTCATTTCATTCCACCACGAAAGTCGAGAAAGTTAAAAAATTAACTAGACCTAGGATTAGGAATTAAGAAAATCTTGTTTTTTTGTGCTACCTATGTGTTACTAGGTACAAGAAAAGAAAAATTGTCTGGGCCCACCCAGACAATATTTACAAGTTCTCAAAAAAATGAATGGGGAGAAAATGGGGGTCATGCCATCAAGTTGCCCGAGCTGCCGGCGCCTCCATCATCTTCACCACCGTTGGGGTTACCGTCCCTCCTCAACCGCTTGGCTCCACAAGACGGGGTCACTGCAGAGGCTACCGTCGACGCTGCTGAAGCCGCCTTTTGAAACAGCCGCTCAGACAGGTCCAACACCAAGGACATCAATCCAGCCATCCTGCTCGCCCCACGGTTGTAATCAGCCGTGGACATGGTAATCTGATAACAAAAGGGATGTTCAGAAGAAGTCGAACATCTACACATATATGGACGAATACGGGAAATAGTATGAATAGAAACGTACCGAATAGGCATTGGATGGGAGGCAGTAACCCTCAGGAATATGGTCCGTGACCGGGATATGACCCACCATCTACAGACCTCCATCATATACGTGAAGCTCGGAGGACCATAATTCGGTGCAAAAGTCACGGGGCCTGCATACTGCGATGAAGAGCATGGGGCTGACGGACCTGAGGCTGAGGCAGAGGCAGAGGTAGAAGCTCGAGCACGTGACCGCCTATCAGCTACCACAAGGGGACCCATCAGGTGAGGCAAGAACTCCTCATATGAAGCCCCTCGGATAATGCAATCTGCAGCCGCGTAGCCATTCACAAGATCGGCATAATCTCTGTCACGGATGAAATGGGTAGGATACATCGCTCTAGGCGGATCCTCTGGCACCCTGTAGGTCAGTGAACCCCGGCTATGCTGAGGGAAGACTCTCTTTCCCAAGTACATTGTATCCCCCTCCAGCGATACCAAAATCCTCTGCATCTCGATGGCATCCCAGGCACGGTGAACTTCTCGTTCCACCAAGGTCCACGAATACAGACCCAGCCGCCCAAAATCAAAGTTATCCAGCAGGGCCCGCGCCTCCGCAACAGTCAGGGTCCAATCCTGCCCCTCATCCTCATCCATGATCCGATTGGGATGATTCCACCTCTTGATATCTGGAAACTGAGGATCTCGGTCATCCAACTCAAACCTATACAATCTAAAGACGGCGTATCCCCATATCTGTACAAGAAAACAGAACAGATTCAGTACAAAGGTGCAAGAAAAAAGTGCAGATAAATGACAAAGACAAAATCAGAAAGCGTACCTCCCAAGCATAAGAATACCCAGACAGGGTATCCTTGGTATGCCTACATGCCTCATCCATGGCATAATAACAGAAGGCCAGTCTGGCTGAGCCCCAATCGTACATCCTCACCTGGTCCAGATCCACCAACAGCCCCAAGAGAGCAAGCCGAGCCATGGAAGAATGGTTAGCAAAGATGGTCTCTGATAAGATATACTAGAGAGCACCCCTCACCAGCCGATCTACATCCGCATTGGGCTTATCAGCATAAGCCTCAAACTGAACACGAAGGGGTGACAACTCAGTAGCAAACCCCTTAACCTTCTTAGGGGCAAAACCAATCAACTACCTCTATTCAGCTGGATTCGCAGGCTTGTAACCCGCAGTCTTTGGGAGGGCAATGCCGGTGAACTCCAATCCAGTAATAGCAAGAAAATCTGTCGGGGTCATAGTAGCTTCCCCGAAACAAAGATGGATCGTGTGGGTAGTGTCCTACCACCTCTCCCTAATCGCCTGAAGGACCTGAGGAGTTCGCCTCATCCCCTGGATGTTATCCACAAAAGTAAGGAGCCCCGTTTGGGCTATCCTAGCTCGAACTCCATTCAAGCCCTTGACTTTCTCCCATAAAGCCTTGGCAAATTTGTCGCTCCCCCTACAGTTCTTGGTCACCCTATACGACTGCAAAACAGAGAAAGGGCAAAGGAGCAATATCAGAAATCATTCCATGGCAAAATTTCAAAGAAATAAGAGAAAATTTTCATTGAGGCATTTCATCAAACACTTGGCGTGCGCACAAGAAAGCCATGTTCAAGGAAGCATTTGGCTACCTAAATCGATCCCTCCTACAATCCAAGATATGTAGGGAATTCATACATACACAATGCAACATTAACGATCAACAAAAATGAAGTACGCACCAACATAGAACCAAGTTCTAAGACGAAAAGAGAAAATGGCCAATTTGATGAAATTGGGAACTTCAAAAGACATGGATTCAATGCAACGCCAAGCATGAAACGAGAATGGAGAAAGAAACTCTTACCAAACCCTCGCGAATGGCATGGGAAATGTGCATAGATCGATCGAAAGTGAGGTCGTCCCTCGGATAGTCCTTCCCGTCCAAGTGGCTACCGAAGGTGGGGTTCTTCCTCTCTTGCGCCATTGATGATGGAAGAAAAAGGGATTAAATGTTGATTGAAAGAAGAAATCAACAAGCAAGACACCAAAAATCTCAGGGAAAAATGCCTTGGCTCGATCTTGAAGAGAAAGTTTGAAAACGGGTGTTTTAAATTAAACACACCGCTGCTGTTATATTGCCTCGACAGTCATTATCTCGCACAATACAAGCCATCCAGCGCGAGACAACCCCCCTAGAAATGTACGAAATTTTCCTCGACAATAAGCTTCTACGCAACGTCAAAATTCAAAATTTTGACACATTTACCCTTGAAAGTGATACACTAGCAAGGAAACGTGGAAAAATCGGGACCGCAAGTCACGGAACTAGCCGAACGTGACACCCACACAATCGCCGAACACTGCACCAGTCACCCGAAAATGATTGATCCAGAGATCAAGTCACCCCACATGATTCAACGCCCAGACAGGTGAATCGTCAAAACAAAAGCCCGATTCAACGTCCAGACAGGTGAATCGTCAAAACAAAAGCCCGATTCAACGCCCATACAGGTGAATCGTCAAATCAAAAAGCCTAATTCAACACCCAGACAGGTGAATCGTCAAATCAAAAAGCCCGATTCAACGCCCAGATAGGTGAATCGTCAAATCAAAAGCCTGATTCAACGCCCAGACAGGTGAATCGTCAAATCAAAAGTCCGATTCAACGCCCAGACAGGTGAATCGTCATCATAAAAGCCTGATACAACATCCAGATAGGTGAATCTTCAAAATAAGAGCTCGATTCAATACCTAAACAGGTGAATCGTCATCCTCAACAAATACCCGATTCGGAGCCCAGATGGCGAATCGTCACCAAACCAACAGGACTCAAAGGACTGGACAGGTAAAACCTTTGTTTCTAACATATTTCCCCACAGGTTCAGAGCCCAAATAGGCGAATCTTCAGACAGACAGGTATATTCAGAATTAGGTCTTGATTTGATTCCTCAGTATGAATTTACCTTTTCAAAAAAAAAAAAAAAACACAAAATCTCCTTGATTTTCAAAATCGATTTTCAAAATACCTAAAGCAGCCTTTTTGTGTCTTGGAGTCGAACTACGTTATGGTCTGATTCTCCGATAGAGATACGTAGGAAGCCGTGCGGCTCGACCATCCCGATGTCCAGAATGATGTCTTTTCTATCGTCGACATGACTTCTTCCATAAGACTTGTCGACGAAGGGCTCTGTAGACACCCCATTCTGAACCCATCGGAGCAAATTAATACCACTCTAAGTCTCGCCTTGAGTCAAGAGTAGAAATCCACCATTTCGGCATGTTTCGTTAAGTTTTGACTAACGACCGTTAGTTTGGACTAAACTGCATACGAGATAACGAGGGAAGGACAGAATTGTCCACTGATAGCCTTATCTCATGCGGAACTTGCGTGTCTCGCACGATACTAAGCCCCTGCAGACGTGCAGAAGCCAGTTTCCTCGTCGATTTCAACCTCTTTCTTGATAAAACCTTATCAATCCGATCATCCAATAGAATTTGGGTTCTCGAACCTTCCCAGGGGATTTTACCTCTCCACCCTCACCTCTCCAACACCTATAAATACTTGAAGACTTTCAGTATTTTGGGGCCCAGACTTTCTTGTTGAACCCCTACGTTTACTGGTTTCTCTCCCTGAAAGATTCCTGTAAATCACCCTAAAATCACCTAAAAGTTTATTTATCAACCTTGTTGATCAACAAACATCGAAGCCCGAATCAAGGGCCGAGGCGAAGCTCTGTCCACGTCAATGTTCGACTCTAAACTTGAGTCAAAACTCTGTCCAAATCTCTTCACACAAGGTTATCTTCCTTTCCCTTTCTAATTGATTGTTAGAGTGGTATAATACATCAAACCTAGGATCGGCCTAGAGCCTCCCCAAATGATGGGGACGGTCTCGAAGCAATCGATCCTATATTTCGTTTAACCTCGTTAAATGGACTCTTTTACTTATTTAATTAAAATGTCCTTTTTCTTTGAAAACCTTTCTTTTTAGCAAGACCGATATTCGGATTGGGTGGAATGGGTGCTCCTTGACCTTCCCATTCCATAACCTAAGCCCCGAACCCTAAATCTCTTTTCAAATGATTTTTCTATATTTCCAAACAAATAATATAGGTGGCGACTCAAAAAGATGTTAAACAAAAATTCACGCATCGCTACAATTAGCATCTCAAGCTGAGCAAGTTTGGTATGTTAAAGATCCTATAGAAAGCGATTGGAAAGTTGTGATGAGGATTACACCAAGAGATTGTTTTGACATATATTCAAATGATGATAAATAAGTTTCAGATTCAATTTCACAATTGGTACCATTTTGCTCGCAAGATCTGGATGAAAATGTTACTAACGAAGAAGCATCGTGGGTGCGAGAGGGAGTTGATGGGGTCGAGATTGAAACTACTAATATCAATGATGTTTATGTTGATATGGCCGATAATGATGATGTTGATATGGCCGATAATGATGATGATTAGTTTGAGTATTATTTGTTTAGATCTCATTTGCTTACTATTACTAAGACAATGTTATGACTTATGTTTCATGTTTCAATCAAACTTGTTATTTTGTATGGTTGAATATTAATATTGTACGTTAATTGTAATATGTATTTGTTTAGATCTTATTTGCTTACTATTACTAAGACAATGTTATTACTTATGTTTCATGTTCCAATCAAACTTGTTATTTTGTATGGTTGAATATTAATATTGTTAATTGTAATATGTATTTGTTTAGATCTTATTTGCTTACTATTACTAAGACAATGTTATTACTTATGTTTCATGTTTCAATCAAACTTGTTATTTTATATGGTTGAATATTAATATTGTTACTTGTAATATGTATTTGTTTAGATCTAATTTGCTTACTATGCAATTTTACTCACATTTATGATTATGACTTTGTAATATGTATTTTCATGTTTCTTATATTTTTTTTGCCAGATATGCCGCCAAGAAAGCAAATATATAGGTGAGGGCTCATCAAGGAAAGGAAGAGGGTTGGTAAAAAAAAACGAAGAAATGGGGTAAAGAAAAACTTAATGTCATATTTAATGAATTTGGACAACCCTGTGGTGGCGAAAGTGCTCAACTAGCTACTCAGCTCGGGTATTTTGTGAGAAATGGGAAAAATTTCCCATTAACTAAAGATTGGTGTGAGATGGAACGTACAGTTCTAGAGAACGTATGGAAATATTTTCAAGTAAGTTGTAATCCATATTTCTTACATAAATATCATGTTAACTTGATTATTTTTTCTTGGCTTTAGTTTTGTATTCTAGCAAGTAGTGAAAAGTCTTATGATTCTCTAACAATTGTTCTTTTTCTTTGTTGAATTGTATATAGGATAATATCAATGCACCTCCCGAGTATGAGCCAATTTGCTATCTAGCTCTCAATAAACAATGGAGAGATTGAAAATATCAGGTGAGACAAGCAATTTTACTCACATTTATGATCTCATTTGCTTACTATGCAATTTTACTTGTAATATGTATTTTGCTCACATTTATGATTATGACTTTGTAATATGGAAATATCAGGTGAGATGTGCATATAATAGGTATGCAACAGACGAGGAGCGATTGGCTCACAAACCTGATGCGTGTGTTGATTCAGATCAATGGGTTGAACTTGTTCATACGTGGAGTTCAGAAAAGGCTCAGGTATATTTCAAATTAATCTCAATCTATTATCGTGAGTGTCTTATATGTTTCAAATTAATACTAATATTATCTTTTTTTTTCAGGAAGTATCTCAAATAAACCAAGTGAATCGATCAAAGCAAGAGTGTCTTAATAGGACTGGAAAAAAGTCGCATTGCACAATCCGAAAAGAGGTTTGTCATCGTTCAATTTAGTTCTCAGTTGTCAATTAATGCTTATTTTTGTATCGTATATAAATATATTTTTTTGTCAAATGATTCTATTATAAATGGTAGAGAGAAGACGAGGGATTACCCACTGATCGAGTAAGCATGTTCATAGATACGCGCACCGACAAAGTTGGTCAGGCTGCAGACGAAAGCACCTCTCGTATGATCGTAAGTTAAAGTTTCAACCTTTTATGTTTCAGTTTTGTTCTTGTATAGAATGATTTTTTCATTTCTAACTCCATTTTCATAATATTAATTAAAGTTAAAACAGTTATATTGAACATGTTGTTTTTTGTTACAGTTAACGCTAAATGATGCAATTGAAGATCTACCATAGGAGGAACAAAACTCTCCAAGGAAGCGAGAACAGATATTCACAAATCTTATAGGAAATGATGTCCATGGGAGAGTGCGCTGTTTGGGACAAGGTCTTACCAAAACTAGGGTGTTTGGTAAAGCCTCAACTTCTCAATGTGCTTCTGCAGCCCGTGTTGCTGAACTTGAGGAGAAGATGTCATTCATGCAAGATGATTATGCAAGGCGTGCAGAGGAATTTCAAAAGCAACTTGAGGATCAATGCCAAATGATAGAAGATTTGAAACGTAATTATATGCAATAGCATGGAAATGGCAGTAATAGATAGGCAGTGGTATGTTTTCTCAATCCTATAAATATAATATCATTAGTTGTTGACTGATAATTCATTTGTCTAATTTAATTAGAAATCTTTTTGAATTGGGTCTACTACAATAGAACCTGCCATATCAAGTTTGAATCACTAGAGTTGAATTAGCTGTGTTTAACTTTTAATTTGTTTGGGTTATTGAGTTTCCAAAGCAACCATTTTTGTGTTTTTACTGAGGCTAAATGATAATTGTTGGTTAACTGACGGGGCTGCCAAAGAAATCCAGACCACAAGTGGAGGCGCTGGAATTTGGCCAAATATTAATAAACCCTGTGAAAATATTTTTACCGCTTATTCAACCCATAAACTCTTCAAAATAATCTGGTGATGCATAAGTTGTTCATATCTAGGAATGTAAGATGATTCATTGTTGGAATTCCATTAATTAGTTTGTTTGCTTCTAAGTGACTCAACATAAAAAAAAAAAAACAAATCCTATTATATTAATATGCAATGCGCTGTCACGTGTATTTTCTTAAAACATTAACGTTCTGTCTTTCCATAGGTTGTGCCAAATACACGTAGCAGAAGCCAGATGGGTGAGACATTGTGGATACTGACAGTGGGGTTCACATCATCTTGCGAACTGGCTAATTTCTTTGTCAAAAATCTGGGAGGATGGCACAAGGATTGATTGTAGTACCAAGCACAAGGATGCCATGCCATAAACTACAATGTCATTTTGCTACTTATAATTGATGCATGTAAACATTGAATTTTGGATTCATGCTACAATCTTTTTTGTGTTATTGGCTATGTTAAGTCTTGACATTGTGTTGTATACATTTACGAAGCCTAGTTATTTTATACATGTTGCATTTGTGTACAGTTTGCATTTATTTGTATACAGGTTGCATTTGTTTCCTGCCGGTGTATTTTTGGGAAAAATTAATAATACAGGGCTCATTGGAAAAAAAGTCTACTTATTTACGGCGGATAAACGAAACCGCCGTAAATAGACTAGTTATTTAGGGCGGCTTAGTTTATCCGCCGTAAATAAGTTCAATGGACGACTCGTCCCCAAAAGGGGACGAGGGTATCAGATTGGATCAAAATGGGGACGATTCGTGCTCTGGTGGACGACTCGTCACTTATATACGGCGGGTCTTCGCCGCCGTATATAATATTTCATTATACACGGCGTCTTAGACCCGCCATATAAAACTTCCTCAAATACGGATGTGATACATACGGCGTATTTGTATTTCATTATATACGACGGCGTATTTGTATTTCATTATATACGACGGTACATTGAATTTTTTCCCAAAATAACCATGTTTAAAATAGTTTTTCCCAAAATGACACTGTTTTAAAAGTATTTCCCAGAATAGCCTAGTTTTTTAAAAACGCGGTTGGCAACTGCGTTTTCATTAATGAATTCGCAGTTGGCAACTGCGGGTTTATAATTTTTCTATTTTTTTTTAATTTTTTTTTAAAAACGCGGTTGGCAACTGCGAATTCAACTTAGAATTCGTAGTTGCCAACCGCGTTTTTAAAAAACTAGGCTATTCTGGGAAATACTTTTAAAATAGTGTCATTTTGGGAAAAACTTTTTTAAACACGGTTGTTTTGGGAAAAAGTTCTGGTACATTAGCCACCGTATTTGTCCTTGATTATATACGGCGGTTGTATTTCCGTCGTAAATACTATATACGGCGGTATATCCGCCGTAAATACTATATACGTCGTGACTTTATACGATACACTATAAACGGCGGTATATCCGCCGTAAATACTATATACGGCGGCCCCGGTAACTATATACGACGGATTTTAACCGCCATAAATAGTACTGTTTCTTGTAGTGTGAAACATTTAATCTCCTAATTAAAATGTTTGATCAAGTACTTTTTTTATGGAAAGAAATCAAGTTCAAAACTTAAAAAGCCTAAAAGTGATCAAAATCATATTATATCATGGAAAGGAATTTGAAAATATAATGGTATAGAAGAATATTGCACACAACAAGGTATTTATCATAACTTTGCAGCCCAAGAACACCGCAACAAAATGGTGTTGCAAAAGGAAAACATAACAATATAACAATTTGTTAGGCAGTAAGAACCATGTTCTCAAAGAAAAAATATGCCAAAGTACTTTTGGGGCGAACCTATTACCAAAACTTTCTATGTTTAAAACTAGACTCTAATCAACGAGTATCATAAGACCCCATATTAACTTGTAAAAATAAGTTGATGTGATCAAATTATGTCTACAGGGTAGCAAAACTTGAACAACAACACCAAATTCAGTACACTACTTCATGATATAGTTCCACATTCTACTACAACAACCCAAGGAGGCATGGTTGGAGCAGCTCAAGGAGGTAGGGGAAAAGGGCAAAGTAAGGCAGCAAACAACGACAGCAAGACAAGGCCAGGCGGGTGCCCCATGATCAGCCAAGCGTGCGCCTTAATAGGGAAGAACAAAGGCCAACTCTCGGGCCTTGATGCGGCCGCCTCAGGCCTTACCATGCGGGCGCCTCAAGCAGATTCGACCAGGCCATGAAGAAGCTGTTCTTGAGGCGAGCGCTCCATCCTTGGCGAGGCGGACGCCTCAACGTCGTTCCACTTTCTTTATTTACGTTTATTACTGATGTTTTGAAATTTTAGTAGTGTTAATTTGGTCTTTATTTTGTCACTTCGTTTTAGGGCTTGGACGGAGTATTTAAACATCTTTTTGATGGGGATTATGCAGTTTTTGTTGATTGAAATTACATAGAAAAAGCTGAAGCTTTTCTTCCCAAATCTTGGTTGTTATTCCGTTCGGCTAATTCTCATAGGCTTTTGGCTATCATTTGGTATCAGTATCCTGGTTATCAATGGCCGAACCCGGATGTAGTGCTCGAGATGGTCATCGTGGGCAGGGTAGAGGCCGTCGTGCAGACCCCCAGGCGGATGAAATCCATCGCGAGAGAGACCTACGCGATATTGAGAATGATGAATTGCGAAACCAAGTTCAGCGGCTCCAACAGCAGATTGATAATATGAGGGCTCCCACTGATGTGGGCTCTGATTCAGACGGATCGTCTGATGAAGGAGGCTTTGCAGACGGGCGCAATCCCTTCGCTCGTGGTCATGAACGTGGACACAGGTTTGGGGCTGATCCTTCGAAGGATATCGGCATGAAGATCGACATCCCGGAGTTTAAAGGTAAGGCACACCCTGATGAGTTCATTGATTGGCTAAATACTGTTGAACGTGTGTTTGATTTGAAACCCATGGACGATAGTAATAAGGTTAAGGTTGTGGCAATCAAATTGAAAAAACATGCTTCTATATGGTGGGAACATGTTAAGAAGCAACGGGCGAGAGAGGGGAAGTCGAAAATTCACTCTTGGGATAAGATGAAAAAGTTGCTATGAAGGAAATTCCTTCCGGACCACTATAGACAGGAGGCTTTTCTTGATTACCATAATTTGAAACAGGGGGATATGACCGTCGAGGAGTTCATCAATGAGTTTGATCGTTTGCAGATGCGGTGTGATGTTTCCGAAGAGGATGAACAGACCGTTGCTCGCTTCCTTGTGGACTACGTGTTGACGTGTCAGAGGAGGTTCAATTGCAGCAGTATTGGACCTATGCGGATGTGTGTCGACTTGCCTTGAAGGTTGAGAAACAGTTGAAGCGAAAGAAAGCGGTGAATCGTTGGCCGAGCAGAGATGTTACCAACACTAGGGGCGTTGGTAGTTCTAGCACACCAAAAGGGGTTCCCCAACTGCTCCGAAGGCACCAGTTGCAGCCAATTCGGCTAACACTGCAGCCAATACTAGGGGGAGACAGCCTGCGAGGTGCTTTAAATGTCAGGGTATTGGTCACCTTCAAGCCGAGTGTCCCAACAGGAACGTTGTTGCCTTACTGGAGGAAGAGTTGCCGGTCTATGATGAAGAAGATGAGGTGTCCGACGTCGAGACCGAGGTGGTTTATGCAGACAAGGGTCCGACCTTGGTGGTTAGACGTGTGTTGAACACAACAACTGTAGATGATGATCAGTGGCTTTGCCATAATATCTTCAATACAAAGTGCACTGCCAAGGGTAAGGTGTGCAAGGTTATTATTGATGGTGGTAGTTCTGAGAATGTTGTTTCTACTACAATGGTGGACAAGCTGAGTTTGCCTACGGTTGTACACCCACAGCCATATAAGTTGTCTTGGTTGATCAAGGGCAACGAACTCAAGGTGGATAAGAGGTGCCTCGTGCAGTTTCTATTGGCAAGCGCTATAGAGATGAGGTTTGGTGTGATGTGGTACCAATGGATGCATGCCATATTTTGTTGGGAAGGCCGTGGTTGTTTGACAGGAGGGTTAAGCATGATGGGTTCAAGAATACTACACCTTCCGCATGAATGATGTCTCTATTACGTTATGTCCTACAGTCCCGAGACAGGAGCAGACTGCTAGTGATAAACCGATGACTGCTGTGGGTCACCAACTCCTTAGCCGTGCAGAGTTTGAGTCAGCAACAGCAGTGGAGCAGGGGTTCTGTGTTCTGGTCTTGCTTGAGGAGAACGAGTCAGGGATATCCACACCCGCAGAGGTACAGTCATTGCTTGATGATTACAGTGATGTTACTCCTGAAGAGATTCCACTGGGACTTCCCCCCATGCGGGATATTCAGTATTATATTGATCTTGTTCCGGGTGCTTCTATTCCGAACAAGGCTG
The DNA here is from genome assembly GCA_022495995.1 of Adenophora triphylla var. japonica. Classification (NCBI taxonomy): domain Eukaryota; kingdom Viridiplantae; phylum Streptophyta; class Magnoliopsida; order Asterales; family Campanulaceae; genus Adenophora; species Adenophora triphylla. The sequence continues at coordinate 81,837 of JAFEMH010003598.1, forward strand.
CATATCGGTTGAGACCCAAAGAACATGAAGAGTTGGAGAGACAAGTACGGGAGTTACTTGACAAGGGTGTCATTCGGGAAAGTATGAGCCCATGTGCGGTTCCGGCTTTGATGGTACCTAAGGCTGAAGGGACATTGCGTATGTGTATGGATAGTCAGGCGATCAATAAAATCACCATCAAGTACAGGTTTCCCATTCCTCAGATCGATGATTTGCTTGACCAGTTAAATGGTGTGGTGGTGTTTTCCAAGATTGATTTGCGGAGCGGGTACCACCAGATTCGTGACAGACCGGGGGATGAGTGGAAGACGACCTTCAAGACTCGGGATGGTTTGTATGAGTGGATGGTGATGTCGTTTGGGCTCTCTAATGCTCCTAGCACGTTCATGCAACTCATTAACAAGATTTTCAGACCTTTCATTGGTACGTTTGTTGTTGTTTATTTTGATGATATCTTGGTTTATAGTAAATCTGTGGAACAACACTTGGTACACTTGAGACAGGTTTTTGATGTTCTGCGTGAGCAGAAACTTTATGCTAATCGTAAGAAGTGTCACTTTTTTACGGAGCAAGTGACCTTCTTGGGGTATGTTGTTACCAAGGAGGGCATTCGTATGGATGATTCGAAGGTGGAAGCTATCACTAGCTGGCCTACACCGACAAATGTTAATGATGTTAGGCGGTTTCATGGTTTGGCTTCCTTTTATCGCCGTTTCATTCGTGATTTTAGCAGTATTATTGCCCCTCTGATTGACTGCATCAAGGGGAGCGTGTTTGTGTGGAACAAGGCAGCGGAGGATGCTTTTCAGCTTTTGAAAAAGGCGGTGACACAAGCTCCTGTTCTTATTTTGCCTAATTTTGATGAAGTTTTTGAGGTTCATTGTGATGCCTCCAATGTTGGTGTTGGCGGTGTGTTGAGTTAGAATAAGAAGCCTGTCACATTCTTTAGTGAAAAACTGAATGATGCAAAGAAGAAGGACTCTACTTATGATAAGGAATTATATGCCATTGTTCGCACCTTGGAGCATTGGCAACATTATCTATTGTCACGGGAGTTTGTGTTGTATTCTGATCATGAGGCACTCAAATACATCCAAGGGCAGCATAAGCTTAATCTCCGACATGCCAAGTGGGTGCAGTTCATTCAGATTTTTACGTTTCTCATTACACATAAGGCTGGAGTTCAGAACCGTGTGGCTGATGCTTTGAGCCGTCGACATGCCTTACTATCTACATTGCAGGTTGAGGTATGCGGATTTGACACTTTTCGTGATTTGTACCGTGATGATCCATATTTTGGGGAGATTTGGGATAAGTGTACTCGATGTAATTTTCTGTAATTTTTGATCCATGATGGCTACTTGTTTAAGGGGAACAAGCTTTGTGTCCCTTATTGTTCGTTGAGGGACCTTATCATATTTGAGAGTCATGAAGGGGGACTTGCAGGACACTTTGGCAAAGATAAAACATTGGCTCTTGTAGGCGAGCAGTTTTTTTGGCCAAAGTTGGGGCATGATGTTTCTCGGTTTGTGGAGAGATGTCGTGTGTGTCATGTAGCCAAGACTCGCAAGTCCAACGCAGGCCTTTATACTCCTTTGCCGGTTCCTATCGCTCCATGGGAGGACATTAGCTTGGATTTTGTGTTGGAATTGCCTCGTACGCAGCGACAGAAGGATTCCATTATGGTGGTGGTGGATCGTTTTTCAAAAATGTCCCATTTTGTTCCCTGTAGTAAGACGTTTGATGCAACACAAGTGGCAGACTTGTATTTCAAGGAGATTGTGAAGTTGCATGGCATTCCCAAATCACTTACTTCTGACATGGATGTCAAGTTCGTTAGCCATTTTTGGCGCACGTTGTGGAGGAAGATGGGTTCGCGCTTACAGTTCAGTAGCTCGTATCACCCGCAGACGGATGGACAGACTGAGGTGACTAATCGCAGTTTGGGTAATTTATTGCGCAGTTTAGTTGGTGACCATCCCCGACAGTGGGACTTGACACTTGCACAGGCCGAGTTTGCTTACAACAATTCTCAGAACGGCACTACGGGCAAAAGCCCTTTCTAAGTTGTGTATGGCCGTAACCCGCTCAGTCCCTTAGACCTCATTCCTCTTTCGGTTACCAGTCAATACAGTTCTGATGCAGAGGCGCGTGCAACTCAGATTAAAGAGCTTCATGAGCAAGTTCGCAAGCGCATTATTCGTCAAAACAACATGTACAAGCAGCGGGTGGACAAGCATCGCAAACGGGTTGTGTTTCAGGTTGGAGATTTGGTGTGGGTACACTTGCGAAAGGAGAGATTCCCAGCTGGTCGTTTTGGCAAGTTACAACCAAGGGCGGATGGTCCATTTCGTGTAGTGGAGCGGATCAATGACAATGCCTACAAGATTGACTTGCCCGGTGAGTACAACGTCTCTGCCACGTTCAATGTTGCGGATTTATCAGCTTACCATGGAGACAATGACGATGATGGCAACTCGTGGACGAGTTTTTCTCAAGATGGGGAGGATGATATAGTTCCACATTCTACTACAACAACCCAAGGAGGCATGGTTGGAGCAGCTCAAGGAGGTAGGGGAAAAGGGCAAAGTAAGGCAGCAAGCAACGACAGCAAGACAAGGCCAGGCGGGCGCCCCATGATCAGCCAAGCGTGCGCCTCAACAGGGAAGAACAAAGGCCAACTCTCGGGCCTTGATGCGGCCGCCTCAGGCCTTACCATGCCGGCGCCTCAAGCAGATTCGACCAGGCCATGAAGAAGCTGTTCTTGAGGCGGGCGCTCCATCCTTGGCGAGGCGGGCGCCTCAACGTCGTTCCACTTTCTTTATTTACGTTTATTACTGATGTTTTGAACTTTTAGTAGGGTTAATTTGGTCTTTCTTTTGTCACTTCGTTTTAGGGTTTGGACGGAGTATTTAAACATCTTTTTGATGGGGATTATGCAGTTTTTGTTGATTGAAATTACATAGAAAAAGCTGAAGCTTTTCTTCCCAAATCTTGGTTGTTATTCTGTTCGGCTAATTCTTATAGGCTTTTGGCTATCACTTCACCTACTAGCAACAATGTACATAAAATACAGTTTCATCATCCTTAAACACTGCAAATAAGCACATCAGAAATACACTTTAAAAAGTGTCCACTTTTTACGCTCTATAGGGGTACAATAATTGAAAGATACCGTTAGAAAGGAAGAAGTTGTACTAACATTAACTTTATGCAAACATTGGATGGCATATAATTTTAAAGTTACAAGCACAAGAAAATGGGAGAATGTGAGTTGTGACAAGTTAAATAAAGTCCTTCTAATCAATTCCAAGTGGCTGTGTTATGTTTATTATATTGGATGAGTGATGGCAAGAGCTTTCTTGTGTGTGCATATATAAAAGGTCGTGCTTGTGATAACTAATGTAGCCATCCGTCACATAAATATGTTACCATTTGACTTTTTAAACAATTTCGTAAAATTTTTCTTTCCATATCAAATCCGTCCGCCACTGACCATCAATAAATTTCCGGGAGCTGTAAAAATTTCTGGTGGCCAATTTTTTAGTGGCTAGTAGCCACATTTTGGTGTTAGATCCTAGCAAGGTATATTGTTTCATCATTTTCACATCATAAGGGAAATTTTGGAGATCGATTCACTTATTTTAACCACTCGAACTTAGAAATGTGTATATTTTTAGGACAAACAAAGCCACCTTGTCACTTACAATATACTTTTGGGAAGGAACTAGTATTTTTATTGGCACACTTATACTAGAAATCTGTAATATATGGTTTATCTAAACATAGTACGTACATTTTAAAAGATATGGCTGAAATTTAGTGAATTGTGGTAACAAAGCCACCTTGCCAATTACAATACTTGTTGCATATTTAAGTTGCATCTAAAGAATTTTATCCGTTGCATGAAAATTGTACTTGAAGGCAACAATTTTTTTAAAGGCAACATGGACATGCTTATGTAGTAATTATTTTGGATCGTCCAAACAAGTATGTAATAATTATTTTTTGGTTGGCGAGAGTAAAAAATTAAAAAAATATGAATATACTGAAAGTTCTAAAAGAGAAAATATGGAAAAATACCTACTTACCTAGACCTACGGTCAACCTAGGATATCGATTGCCCCTACCTTTAAGCGCATAAGGTGATGCCCTTTCTTGGCTTTTGATGCAATAAAGTTTGTTTCATGTCCTATATTCAATTATGTTCCCACTTGTTAGTCCCTTTCCTTTATTCTTAACTTGATCAAACACTTCCTGTCCCTCACTTCATCAGCTATATGGACTTCAGTTTTAACTAACAATTTATCCTTATTTGATTTGAACCTAATATGCGCAGAAAGAAATGAGTTCGGCATATATCATCTGATTCAAACCAGATATTCTTCATCCATTCAATAAATGCCAATTTATTCTTATCCATTCTGAACTCAACAAATTCCATCCCAAATAGACGAGTCCGTAAAAGTTAAATCCAAACCCCGTTGTCATATTATCCACCAACAAACTTTATTTGTTTATTTTTTCTCATTTGAGGGAATCAATCCAATCAAATGAGATTCAGTAAGTGACCGACTATTGGCTACTTGAGGTTGTACTTCCAACACACTTCACTTTATTCCATTGACAGATGTTGAGCTCCCCCTCCCTAAAGTCTCATTATTCTTCTCTTTCTCCCACAATGAAGTTTATGCCAAGCTAACCAATTTTCAATCTCTGTAAGTTCATTCCTCTACAGACCCTTCTTTATTGACCTCTTGAATTCTTGAGTTTTGAATTGACACAGTTTCCATTTGAGTTGATTAAACCCATTTGAAATGATCAAGTTAGTGTGTATAAATGTATGTGTTTACTTCATACTATTCTCTTAAATTTCTCATATAATATGTTACCCCCCCTAAGATCATAATTTTTTATTCTTTAGCTTTGAGGGTTTTGTGGACTAGTTGTATGTATATATATATGTATATACACTAGTTTTAGGGGTTGGTTTGTGCTTTTAGGGCTTGGAAAACTGACTCTTGATCATATGTTCAGCTGATCAAGTTGGTCAAAATGGATCCAAAATTCCATGAATTTTCGGGTTCAATGAGTGGTGGATTCGGTTTTCGGAACCATTCTATAAATGTTTTTCCGGACGGGAAAGAAATTAATGGATCAAGATTTGAGAATGCTTCAGGAGGGAATAAGTTCTTACTGAATGATCCCTTGCCTAGCAGTACCATTCCGAGTTCATCCGCAAGTGGCGAGGAAGAGCTTCAGGAGGATTGTGATTTATCAGACGCGATTTTGGGGTATATTGGTCAAGTGCTTATGGAAGAAGACATGGAGGACCAGACATGTATGCTTCAAGAATCTTTGGGTTTTCAAGCTGCCGAGAAATCATTTTATGATGTCCTCGGGAAGAAGTACCCTCCTTCTCCTGAGCACGAATTGAGTTGTGTTCACCATTACACAGAGAAAACAGATGATTATTTCTCTCAAAATCACAATACTTGTACAAGCAATACCACTAACAGTAGTGGTTACTTACTTGATTCTGGTTGGATCAGTAGTCCTTTGAGTTACAATAATTCTCATGCAAGAAATATCCTGTCATTCAGTGGGTCCCAATCACCAATTCGTCCATCAAATAGTTCAAACAATGGGCTCAGTGGGTTAGTAGACTCTCCTATAAGGCATGTTGAGGTCACGAATACGCACGAAGAGAGTCAATTGCTCTGGCAATTTAGGAAGGGGGTTGAAGAAGGAAACAAGTTCCTTCCTAATGGCAATAAATTGTTGCTTAGCTTACTGCCTCAGGATCTGGTAAGAGATAATAGAGAAGTTGGGGTAATGGATGAGAAGAAAAAAGAAAGAGAGTTTTCATCAACTCAGTCGAGAGGGAGGAAGAATCCATTCCAAGAAGATAATGTAGACCAAGTGGAAGAGCGAACAAGCAAACAGCCGGCGATCTTCCCAGACCCCACTTTGAGGTCAAACGAGTTTGACATAGTCTTACTTAATAGCATGGGAGATGGTGAAGCTAGGTTACATGAATACTGTGCGATCTTGCAGAACGAAGCAAGCAAGAAAAATGGGGAAGCAAAAGTGGTTAGCAAAGGAAAGGGTCGTGGTAAAAAGCTGAGCAGGAAAAAGGAAGTGATTGATTTACGAACCCTTTTACTTAGTTGTGCACAGGCTGTTGCAGCTGATGATCGAAGGAATGCAAATGAATTGCTGAAGCAGATCAGACAGCATTCCTCTTCTTATGGTGATGGTAATCAACGTCTGGCTCATTGCTTTGCAGATGGCCTTGAGGCTCGTTTGGCTGGCACAGGTAGTCAGATTCATAAAGCCCTAGTTAGCAAGAAAACATCTGCTGCTGACTACATAAAAGCTTACCATTTATATCTTGCATCGTGCCCGTTTAATCGGATTACAAATTTTGTCTCTAACAGGACAATTATAGATAGTGCAGATGTAGAGAATGCTACAACGATACATATCATAGATTTTGGTATCCTCTATGGATTTCAATGGCCCACTTTTTTCCAGCGTATTGCATTGAAAAAGGGTGGACCCCAAAGGGTTCGGATCACTGGGATAGAATTTCCTCAACCGGGATTCAAGCCAGCCCAAAGGATAGAGGAGACTGGTAAAAGATTAGAGGAATATGCAAAGAATTTCAAAGTGCAGTTTGAGTACCGTTGCATAGCAAAGAGATGGGAAACTATCACACTCCAAGACCTTAAGCTTGACAAGGATGATTTTGTTGCTGTCAACTGTTTATATCGGTCCAAGAACTTGCTTGATGAGACTGTGGTGGTTGACAGTCCGAGAAATATTGTCCTCAACCTAATAAGGAAGATCAATCCAAATGTTTTTATTCACGGAATTATCAATGGTGCCTACAATGCCCCATTTTTTGTCACGCGATTCCGGGAGGCTCTTTTTCACTTCTCAGCTCTGTTTGACATGCTTGATGCAAATGTGTCACGTGAGCGCTCAGAAAGGATGCTAATTGAGAGAGAAATATTTGGTAAAGAGGCTTTGAATGTTATAGCCTGTGAAGGGTGGGAGAGGGTGGAGAGGCCAGAGACGTACAAGCAGTGGCATGCACGTAATATGAAGGCAAGATTTGTGCCAATCCCTATTGCCCGATATGTTATCCAAATATCAGTGGAGAAGGTAAACTTATATAATAAAGATTTTGTTATTGATGAAGATGGTCAGTGGCTGCTTCAAGGATGGAAAGGAAGGACCATTTATGCTGTTTCTATTTGGAAACCTGTTTAGAGAAACTTCAGAAAGAGATTTTGGTCTGGGGTTGCTCTGGGACCACGATATTTCTTACTGTTTGTGTAGGTAGAAGATCTTGTAATCTAATGCTCACCAATGTTTTATACTTCAGATGAACGTTTACTATAGTGATCTGCACATTTATTTCTTTAACAATTGATAAATAGATTTTTCAATCATTCACAAGGGATAAATTATCAAGAATTTCTCGATTGTGGACAATCAATTGTGAACTTTTTGTTGTGAATAATTGAGAAATAAATTTCTTGGAAACAAGGGTTATGAGAATTAAGACCGAACGGAATTGAAACAAGACGGGATTGAAACCCTAATAATTACACAACGGCAAATCTAATTTTTATTAATCAAACTCTGATTTCCAGATTACAACTTAGGTAAAATCTGGGAGAAACGCGTTTCTCCCCAATTTACGGAGAAACGGGTTTACGGACACACAACACAACAGACCTATCTCTCTCTAAACGCAGGCATCTCCCTCACCCATCTCACCGGCCAAAACCCATCACCAAGCTCTCCCCCTCCGGCCAAATCAATTGGCGACCTCCAAACCCAACCTCAACCTCTTCTTCCCCGATCCAATTTCATCATTTTCATGGAGATTTTTCGAGAAAATCGAGCTTCATTCAGCCTCAACGACTTCACAAACCTCCGCGACGAATCATTTAAATGGAGGTATGTTAATTTTCGCTGTCAATTCAGTTCGAATCCATTATTAGCTTCGTTTTGTTTTCGATTCATGCTCAATTTGGTGATCTGGAGCCCAAATTTGCGAGTTAGGGCTCGATTTGGTGAACTTTTGGTAATGACGATTCATGGGCTTGATTAGGTTCTGGATATCCAGAACCTTTTAATAGGATATCCAGAACCTTTTGAAAGGATATCCAGAAATTTATTAAATGTTTCTGGATATAAGTTTTAAGGCTTCTGAATATCAATTATAAAGCTTCTGGATATCCAGAACTCTTTGAAAGGATATCCAGAACCTTATGTAAGTGATATCCAGAAATTTAGAATTGGCTTCTGGATATAAGTTTTAAGGCTTCTGGATATCCATATTCAATGTTCTGGATATCCAGAACCTTGTGAAAGTGATATCCAAATCAGAAATTTGGTCTTGGCCTTGGATTTGGTCTTAAATCTTTTTTCTGGATATCCGTCCCAAAGCTTCTGGATATCAATCCCAAAGCTTTTGGATATCCAGAAACCCGTTTCTCCATAACTTATGGAGAAACGCGTTTCTCCCTAGACCTACTCTTACAACTTTGAGGCTATTTTATAGCACTCATAAAACTTAGAAAACAAGAAATATCATCCTAAAATAAAGTATAACCTATAAGGTAACCTAATAGAAGTCTAAAACTACTAAATCAATGCTAAATCTACTCTAAAACCTCTTATAATCATCCTACTACATTTAATTCCGAAAATACTAATAAAATAACAATTAATTAAAATAAAACTCATATTTATCCCATCATACTACATCATTCTCCTCTTCTTAGAAAAATTCGACCTCGAATTTGAGTCGTTGCTCCTCGGAAATACCTCTGAAAACTTAAGCTTCAAACGTCTTCGAACTGTATACTTAGTAGCACTTCTCATCACATCCATCCAATCTGTCCATCCGTTTACTAAAAAACTCTCAATGAATAAACCTTTGAAGAACCCATATTGCAAAATAAACGGAACTTCAACATAAAAGGGATACTCATAACAATAAGAACCAAAAATACCTCCTTTTATTAAAATAGATGAGCCCAGAAAATCAAAACCTGCTCCCAGGTTCGGCTGAGGATCGCCGAGCACGGGCGTGTCCTTAAAACTGGCACGATTGTGCAGAACAGTGCGCAAAAGACTCCCACATCCGTCGTTATTCGCACGGTCGTGTATGGGAGACTGGCACGGTCGTGCTTGCTGCGCCGAGCTACTGCTGGGACTAGTGCGCTGCAACACAATGGTTTCTGCTGGGTCAAAACCCTCAAAATCTTCTTCATAATTATCGTCATCAAAGATTGGTGGTTTTGACCAATCAATGACAACGTCGGAACCCGTCGAATCAACAAAGCAATCCACGGGAACATGATTCAATCGGTCACAAAACTCGTCAAGAGTCAGAGGATCGGCCTCTCTCTTGCACTCAAGTTCTTGATCACGATCGAAAGGATAGATATCCTCATCATCATCAGACCACAGATCTGACTCCGAGCCCACATCGGTGGGAACCTCCAAACACGCTAGATGTCATTGGACTCGTGGACCCTCCACACGATCAAGGAGACGTTGGAGTTCTTGAATCTCGAAACGCAGAAAGCGAAGTTGGAGATCTTGAATCTGTCTTCGCAATTCGTCTTTCTCGATGTCACGTAGATAATGATGTCGATGGATTTCGTCTCCATGGGAATCTGATCTGCAGTCCCTACCACGATTACCACGACCACCACTTCCTCGTCCTCGTTCGGCCATTGATAACCAGGCTCTGATACCAAATGATAGCGAAACAAGGGTTATGAGAATTAAGACCGAACGGAATTGAAACAAGACGGTATTGAAACCCTAATAATTGCACAACGGCAAATCTAATTTTTATTAATCAAACTCTGATTTCCGGATTACAACTTTGAGGCTATTTTATAGCACTCATAAAACTTAGAAAATAAGAAATATCATCCTAAAATAAAGCCTAACCTATAAGGTAACCTAATAGAAGTCTAAAACTACTAAATCAATGCTAAATCTACTCTAAAACCTCTTATAATCATCCTACTACATTTAATTCCGAAAATACTAATAAAATAACAATTAATTAAAATAAAACTCATATTTATCCCATCATACTGCATCATTTCTCAGTGAAATATTTTTTGGGAATTTGACCCATAAGTTCCTTTTAGCACAAATCACTCCCCCTCAATTTTCTTATTAAATTAAATGCCCCACAAGTTCTTATTCATTAATATATTATACTCCATACAATATGCAGTAATTAAAAATTATGATACATCATCATCAATTCTTCCTGCCACCACCAATCGCCAACCACAGGCCACCGCCGCAAGCCGGAAACCGGTCCCCGATGCCGAAAACCATTCGTCGACTGCCACCATCCATGCAATATTGATGCAGGTTGGTAATAGAAACAGAGGCAGCAACAGAAACAGAGGCATGCGGCTAGGCTGGCGCCTGGGCAGCAGCTAGGCGGAACTTCAGGAACAAGCCGGGCTTCAGGGTTGCTGGTGTGAGGGTTTAAGTGTTTGTTTTATGAATTATTAAGTTAGGGTATTTTGGTCTTTTCTTTGGAAAGTTGTATTAGGGTTTAGTAGGGTTCTAGAATGTTCTTAGAATTAGTATTTAAACATTGTTAGGATTTTGTTTTTAGGCAGACTTTGATTATATGAAATAGAAAAGAAAAGCTTTGGCTTTCAATTATTGATTCTAGTCATTTTCGTTTGATCATAAATCTCTATCCTTACGTTTGCATTATTTGGTATCAAAGCGCCAACGCGCGAATATCAATGGCTGAACGAGGACGCGTTGGTCGTGGTGGATGAGGTGGTCGATGGAGCAGCCGTGCGGCGGAGCCCCAAGAAGATGACCATCATCGCAAACGAAACCGTCGCAATATCGATATAGATGAGATACGAAGACAGATTCAAATACTCCAGAACCGCATAGATCGCGTGGTGCTTCCAGCGAAGATGGGTTCAGATCCGATTGTTCCAGCCGAGGATAGGGAGTATCGAGAGGGGATGGATTCCTTAGCCCAAAATCATGGACATCATAACAGGTATGCATCTGACCCTTCTAGGGATATCGATGTGAGGATCGAAATTTCGGAGATCGAAGGTAAGGCAACTCCTGATGATTCCATTGATTCTTGGATTGATACCGTTGGGTTTAAAGAGGGTTTTTTTAGTCGAATCTTCAAGTCAAGAAAATCTTGTTGATGGGTCAAAACCCTCTATATGGAAATCCTGAAGATTTGATTGACTCTTGGATTGATACTGTTAAGTATAAAGAGGGTTTTTATTCGAATCTTCAAGTCAAGAAGATCTTGTTGATTGGTCCAAACCACCTATGTTTGATGTGTGTTGTTGTGACATTTCTCAACTGATGACATCCGATCCTGTTGATGACGTTGAATCAGTTGCTAAGTCAGATAAGGAGACCGAGGAAGTGTTTGCAGATCCTATTCGTGTTAAAACAATTGATAGTGAATTATCACATAATCAATTGGTGTGGACGTTGGAGGCGGTTACCATTGATCATCGGTACGCATATCCATTTGACACGTATACCCCCCACTCTTCTGTTTTGTGTATCCTTCAGAAATTGATTATTAAGTATTTCGTCTCAACACAATGGAGTGATTGGATGGATGTTGTCACTAAGACAATGAAGTTTAGAGTTCGTCAAGGACATATAGTTCCTTTTGCAGATGGAGTTCGAATTTTCCGGGTTATCGTAGTGTTCCTATTGAGGATATTGACTCGAGGACGAGTCTTTTCTAAGGAGGGGAGGATGATGCAGGTTGGTAACGGAAACAGAGGCAGCAACAGAAACAGAAACAGAGGCAGCTGGAAGCGAGGCTGGCGCCTCACCTTCGACCAGGCGGGCGCCTGGTCAGCAGCTAGGCGGAACTTCAGAAACAGGCCGGGCTTCAAGGTTGCTGGTGTGAGGGTTTAAGTGTTGTTTTATGAATTATTAAGTTAGGATATTTTGGTCTTTTCTTTGGAAAGTTGTATTAGGGTTTGGTATGGTTCTAGAATGTTCTTAGAATTAGTATTTAAACATTTTTAGGGTTTTGTTTTTAGGCAGACTTTGGTTATATGAAATAGAAAAGAAAAGCTTTGACTTTCAATTATTGATTCTTGTCCTTTTCGTTCGGTCATAAATCTCTATCCTTCCGTTTGCATTAAATATTATATTCAGCTATTCAATATTATACACTATCGTGGGATGCAATATATTAAAGAATACATGAGTAATACAACATAAGAAGGAGCTTATGGGGCATTATGATACTTTTTTAGAACTTATGGGGAATTATGATACTTTTTTTGAACTTATGGGGCATTATGATACTCTTTTAGAACTTATGGGACATTCTCATGATCTTTTGGATGTGTGAAATCATACAACTCTGACATTAGTTAATCTATGATTTTTTCTAAGGGTATGTGATAACAAATTCATCATTAGCTTTAAACAACTCGAAAATTGAGTTATTTGTGAGAAAATTTTAATTTCAGTTCTTTAAAGAGCATTCGAAAATACATTCATCTTCAATTAAACATCTGAGAAATTAATTTCTCAGATGTTTAAAGGGTAGTTGACAATACATTTATGTTCGGTGTTTATTCGTAGAAAATTGAGAGGTGAATTGCGATACTTCTGAATACTCAACTCGATTCGCGGGGTTTTCTATACTTAGGTGTGAACAACTGAGAAATAAGTTTTCACAAGTGAAAATTATAATTTTTAGTTATTAATATTTGCATATGATGCGTATACTTGTTTGATTCATCTTGCTGATATGACTATAATTTCAGATTTTTTTTTTTCGAGTTCTAAATGTTGAGATATTTAAGTTCAAAATTTGGGCAAAAACAAAAAAAGTCAAAAAGAAGGGAAACAGGAATTAGGGAGAGAGAGAGAGAGAGAGAGAGAGAGAGAGAGAGAGAGAGCTTGGAAGACCGCTCACAATGTTGGGCATAAAGGGCACAACTGTCCAAAAATTGTATAGGGACTTTTTGTGATAGCCAAAAGCCTATGAGAAATAGCCGAACGGAATAACAACCAAGATTCGGAAGAAAAGCTTCAGCTTTTTCTATATAATTTCAATCATCAAAAACTGCATTAATCCAAGCTAAAAGATGTTTAAATACTCCGTCCAAACCCTAAAACAAAGTGACAAAAGAAAGACCAAAATATCCCCATTAAAAGTTCAAAACACCAGAGAAAACACGCATAAGGAAACAGCAATACGTAAGTAAGGGAAGTGGATCGACGTTGAGGCGACCGCCCCGGATTTGGTAAGGCGCCAGCCTCAAACCCCGTAGGTTATTCTGCACTTGAGACGGCCGCATGGATTAGAGTGAGGCGTTCGCCTCAAACCCAGTAGCATGGCTTCCCTGTTCTTCGATCGAGGCGCCCGCCTGATGCTCCCTAAAGCGCCCGCCTGGCTTGCAGTCCTTAGTGTTGTTGTCGTTGCCTGCTGTTGTGATTGCCGCCTTGCCAATGCCTCCTTGTGTTGCCCTAATCAGACTTCCGTGGGCTGCTGGAATCACTTGAGGAACTACTTCATCCTCCCCGTCTTGAGAAAAACTCGACCACGAGTTGCCATCATCGTCATTGTCGCCATGGAATGCTGATAAATCTGCAACATTGAACGTGGCGGAGACGTTGTACTCACCGGGCAAGTCAATCTTGTATGCATTGTCATTAATCCGCTCCACTACCCGAAATGGTCCATCAGCTCTTGGTTGTAACTTGCCAAAACGACCAGCTGGGAATCTCTCCTTGCGCAAGTGAACCCACACCAAATCGCCAACCTTAAACACAACCCGCTTGCGATGCTTGTCCACCCGCTGCTTGTACATACTGTTTTGTCGAATAATGCGCTTGCGAACCTGCTCATGAAGCTCCTTAATCTGAGTTGCACGCACCTCTGCGCATCTGAACTGTATTGACTAGTAACTGGAAGAGGAATGATGTCCAAGGGGCTGACAGGATTACGGCCATAAACAACCTGGAAAGGGCTTTTTCCCGTAGTGCGGTTCTGAGAATTATTGTAAGCAAATTCGGCCTGTGCAAGCGTCAAGTCCCATTGGCGCGGGTGGTCACCAACCAAACTGCGCAATAAATTACCTAAACTTCGATTAGTAACCTCAGTCTGTCCATCCGTCTGCGGGTGATAAGAGCTACTGAACTGTAAGCGCGAACCCATCTTCCTCCACAACGTGCGCCAAAAGTGGCTGACGAACTTGACATCCCTGTCAGAAGTAAGTGATTTGGGAATTCCATGCAACTTCACAATCTCCTTGAAATACAAGTCTGCCACCTGTGTTGCATCAAACGTTTTATTGCAGGGAACAAAATGGGACATTTTTGAAAAACGATCCACCACCACCATAATGGAATCCTTCTGTCGTTGTGTACGGGGCAATCCCTACACAAAATCCAACCTAATGTCCTCCCACGGAGCAGTAGGAACCGGCAAAGGAGTATAAAGGCCTGCGTTGGACTTGCGAGTCTTGGTGATGCTCCTCCAGCGATGACGTCCGATCTTGTTGATGACGTTGAATCTGTTGTTGAGTCATAGAAAGAGGCCGAGGAAGTAGTTGATAATCAAAGGGCATCCTTGGTGTGGACATTTGAAGCAGTTCCTGTTGATCTTGGGTACAAAGATCCGTTTGACACGTAAAAGATGTTTAAATACTCTGTCTCGGTCGAAGAACAGGGAAGCCATGCTACTGGGTTTGAGGCGGACGCCTCACTCTAATCCATGCGGCCGCCTCAAGTGCAGAATAACCTACGGGGTTTGAGGCTGTCGCCTCACCAAATCAGGGGCGGGCGCCTCAACGTCGATCCACTTCCCTTACTTACGTATTGCTGTTTCCTTATGCGTGTTTTCTTTGGTGTTTTGAACTTTTAATGGGGATATTAATCAACAACTGATTTTCGGAATTACATATAACCCTAATTATATAGTGACCCCAGGACTTGAAAAACAAGTCAAAAACTTCCCAAATTAACCCTAGTCTACATAGTAACCTAAATATCCCCATTAAAAGATGTTTAAATACTCCGTCCAAACCCTAAAACAAAGTGACAAAAGAAAGACCAAAATATCCCAGTAAAAGTTCAAAACACCAGAGAAAACACACATAAGGAAACAGCAATACGTAAGTAAGGGAAGTGGATCGACGTTGAGGCGCCCGCCCCGGATTTGGTGAGGCGCCAGCCTCAAACCCCGTAGGTTATTCTGCACTTGAGGCGGCCGCATGGATTAGAGTGAGGCGTCCGCCTCAAACCCAGTAGCATGGCTTCCCTGTTCTTCGACCGAGGCGCCCGCCTGATGCTTTCTGAAGCGCCCGCCTGGCTTGCAGTCCTTAGTGTTGTTGTCGTTGCCTGCTGTTGTGATTGCTGCCTTGCCAATGCCTCCTTGTGTTGCCCTGATCAGACTTCCGTGGGCTGTTGGAATCACTTGAGGAACTACATCATTTTGGTTGGTTTAGTAAATGCTTGTCTTTTTTATCGTTTTGATTTCGGCGAGGGATGTATTGGTCAGAGCCTCATAAATACATAATTTTAAAATTTGTGTTGACTGAGTAAAGAAACTGAGACACTTACTAATCAACAAACAAACAAGGAATGAAATAAGGATTGGATGATAAGTTATAGGTATGTACAAAATCACATAAATATTTTTTAGGTTGATCTAATTGACCGTTATGTATGAAATATTTACATATAAATCAAGTTTGTCTAGAATAATTAAAAAATTTTTTTGTCTAAAGTAAAATGGTTCGAAAAATTCTAAAATAAAAGGAAATCCTCGACCAGATCAAACGAACCATCAACCGATGAGCACAGGGGTGTTCATACCACTTGCAATATTCTATGTTGTAAACAGTTCCTAGGTCTCTTTAAGCACCTGACAGATGATCTGGTATTGGATTGTGGTGGTAACGACTGTAAATGGTGGTCCTGAATGTGTTTGGACAAATAACTTAAAAAATAAACCCACTTACCAAAATTAAGGTTTTATTTCTTCAAGAACAAAACAGTGGAATTCACCTACCTAGGTACTTTCTGAACGGGACCATTGTCAGTTGGCAATAACTTTAATGTGACGATCCTTAAAAAAAAAAAAAACTGGACATGAATCTGTATTTTGTTTAGCTGAGGTTTTAATGGCTTAACACCTGTATATTGCTAGAATAAATATTGTTGGGTATACATATGATAGATTATGTATTTATATTTGATACTCGCAGTCTCCCACCCGTTATTTAGTCGCAGCTGATTTGTTAGCATTTTTAAAGAAAGTTATTTAGTTGTATGTACATTCAATGTACCATGTAAATTTACAGACTATTTTTGGATTTCGAAGTACGACTCTTATTTTGGGATAGATAAAAAAGGAAAACACGACACGGAACTAAAAAAGTAATTTTAGAGAGCATCTTGTGAAATAATTCAGTTTTCTAATTTCATTTCTAACCGAACAACGATAACCACTGATGAAGTCATATTCAGAAAAAGGAAGAGCACAGCAACATAGTCTATCTGGCTGATCGCCATATTCCAATCCAAACTGAAGTCAATGCTTGAAATCTGCAGTAATAGAGGACTTTTAACACAACTCGGACCTCTCAAACCTAACGTTCGTTGGGAAAAGAATTCAAAATTGTAAATGAACAACTGCAAAATCACATTATCGGATCTCTTATAAACTATTCAAACCAAGACATGAAATTACGTATTCAGTTTTAAACTACTCCATGTGTTCCAAAATGGATGTCCTTTTTTGTTCTTAATCACTATATTCCCAAACCTTTCATCTGTAATGGGTCAAACTAGGCAACATGAGATCCCATGTGCTGTGTATTCTCGGATGTACTTGTTTAAATTTTCATCAAAAAAGGATGATAATCATTTGAAAATTTATGTTGACTGAGTAAATAAACTGAGACTCTTAATAAACTGAACGTCATGCCTGACATTTATAAATAAATTCTTTTGGACGAGTTGCTGGAGCGTTCATAATTAACATTTATGTTTTTATATAGTCTGAAGTAAAACAGAAACACAGATAATGTGAACTAAACCAGATAAGATTCATGTGGCATGAACTTGGCCGGCAATAATACTCAATAAGGCACGTGCCCCAAGGCTTGAGAAATTATTTAAGACATAACACAAACTTAACGGTTATCTTTCAATAAAGTTGTTTAAAATTTTATAATGGCTCAGTAGTTGAAAAGAAAAACAAGTTTTCATCCATATGAAAGCTGCAAACTTAATGGCACTAGTTAAATTGTAAATGTTTGAATATCTAGAAGTGAAGCCAAAAAGCAAGTACCAGAGGCAAGAGCAAATGTGAATCAGAAGCTTTATGCA
This sequence comes from Adenophora triphylla var. japonica, assembly GCA_022495995.1. Taxonomy (NCBI): domain Eukaryota; kingdom Viridiplantae; phylum Streptophyta; class Magnoliopsida; order Asterales; family Campanulaceae; genus Adenophora; species Adenophora triphylla. The sequence goes on from JAFEMH010003598.1 coordinate 99,264, forward strand.
AGATAGGATGTAAAAGGGAATAATTACAAATATATGGCATGTACTACACCCTTGATTACAAAATGGGTAACATACTCTCCTTTAACAACATAATGGAACGTACTTTTGGATCGTGTTTCAAAAAGGTTAACCTCATTGGATGACGTTAAATTTCTTTAACGGAAAGCTGACATGGAAACTATTTTGTCCTCTTCATATTCCATGTAGGCATTTGATGACGCCAAACTTTTTAGGGTCAGAAGCGGTTCAAGGATATCTGGCAGGATATTTTCGGTGGTTTGATGTACCTATAACACAACACAAATGAAGCACCGTTAAGATCAAAGTTGGATGTTACTCCAACTCAGGCCCTCGGGTGTGAGAGTAAGAATACTGAGTAAAGAAGGCTTTGAATACCTTGAGTGTGTGTGAGTGTTTAGGGTTTGAGAATAATATGGCTTACTCAATATATTTGGAACTTACCTTGCCCAAGGGGACAAAGGTCTTCTATTTATAGACAATGGAGAGGTGCTTCCTGATGTAAGCAATGCGACCAGCCCTAGAGGGTACTTTGGTATTTGACCGCCTACACGTGTCCGTAGATAATTGACCCTGTCAGGGAGGGAACATTAACTGTAAAGGGGGCATGGATGAAAGGGACATGAGCCGTGTATATGGCTTGACGCATTAAATGAAATAGTAGGCGCCTGTCTGAGCCGCATTGAATGCGTGATGGGGAAGCCGGCAACTTACATGTCAGAGCCAGTAAGCTAACTTGCTCAGTAAGGCTTGACATTAACCGGTAGGAAGGTGAGATAACCGAGAGGCAGGTATGAGCCCGCAGTCAAGATCTTGGGCGCGGTCAAAGGTATTTGACGCGGGCACGGATGGAGCGGTCATACCTCCTGCGGGCACCAATCCAGCGGTCAGGATCCCTCTGGTCTTTGAGAAGGATGATGTGGGGAGGAACGCGATCTTGACCTCAGGGGTCTATCTGTCCGCGGTCTTCACTCCAGCGGTCTAAGAAATGCCACATCACCGGTTCCTTGGACCAGACCGAGTGTGGGCCCGGTCCAGCAGGTACGGGCTCATCAATGGCCCCTAGCTCCAAGTGTGATTATTTATGGTCTGAGCGAGGAGCTACTAGTTAAGCTCGGTTCGCCCAGATCGCTCCTCGAGCGGGCACCAGTGTTAGCGCTTTTTGTTGGTTGCTGCTCTGCCTCCCATGCAAATAGGCACGTTCAGGAGGCACGGATGGGAGACACGTGGCCCCTTGAATGCTCTGCCTCCCGGTTGGCAAGTGGGCCCTGGGCATAAGAAAAGACAGCGCATGACACGTACGGAGGGTACGTGTCAGCCATCCAAAAGGCGCCATAAATGCCAACTGGGGAATTTTTCGAATTTTCAAACGTTTGGAGGCGATTCTGGGTTCGAGGAACGGTTTGTGGGATATTTAATACGGGTTAAACGGGTTTAACCCGTATTGGTAGGCTTTATAAATACCAAACCCTTCTTCCTCAAACCCTTTTACCACCCTCAAGCCTTCAACTGCTTTTAAAGAGAGAAATTTTTGCTGCGTACTTGCGTTTCCTTGCTTCGAATCCACCCTCGATCCTTTCTTTCGTAAGTAATTTTGATTTTTCTTCTTCTTCTTCATCTCTTTCTACTTTTCTGGGTTTCAAGATGACTACCCGTGAATTTGGACCCCGCCGTCCCTTAGAGTTAGGAGATGGGAGCACTCCAGATACCTTTGTCGTTTGTAAACGGACAGGGGGGGATTTATAGGAAGGTAGCTCATGGTTGGCTTAGGTTATCCATGGAGTGTTTCCAATATTTTTGTGAAAAATCTCAATGGGGGCGTTTGTCCCACCCCGGTTGTGGGAGGCCAAGAAGAAGAGATTAATTGTGAATGGTGATGTATTGGTGTTGGGGGATACGAGTAGGCTAAGAAATTTTGTGATGGGGGTTTTGTGCAGGTTTCCCCGCGAGAGAGATTCGGCTTTGAACGCCGTAGAACTAGTGAGGAGAGCGATTCGTGTCCCCGACGTAATAGTTGACTGGGAAAAGTGTGAACTGATGGATCCTAGCCAAGTTAATGAGGTGCGGGCACAGGACTCCGAGGATCTGAGCGATGCCTTGGATGTTCTCCCCCTGAGGACAATTTTTCCTGATGTTGTGCCCGGAGCCCCTGGTGTGAATACAATTGAACTGAGTAGCAGCGAGGAGCTGGAGCCTCTGAATTTTGAGATGACCGAAGGCGGGGAGAATGAACCTGAGGTGGCTCACTCAAGGGGTTCCTCCACTGGTCTCTTTGGCTCCGTGAGCTCGGAGACCGAGGAGGATGACCGCGAGCAGGGAGATCGAATGTCTGCGGGCACCGCCCAGAAGGCAACAGAAATTGTTGACTCCTTCGAGGAGGATTCCGAGGAGGTGGCCCCTGCTCGAGGTAGGGGCAAGCGACCAGCTGTTGAGGCAAATCCTGGCCGGGGCTGCAAGAGAAAAGCTAAGGAAGTGGCTACCATAGATTGGGAGGAGGAGATATACAGCCTTTAAAATGTTGATCTCAAAGCCTTCTGTGTCCGCACCCTTGGGCACGTTCAAATAAAAGACAAGGAAAAACTGCGGCCAGAAACTATAGCAAATGTCCGCAAGGACAACAGGGCCTGTGTTTTTTATAGGGTTCTGTTTGAGAATGGCCTTAGACTTCCCCTGGACTCCTTCATAAACTTCTTCCTTTGCTTCAACAACTGTCTTCCTATGCACCTGACTCCAAATGCCGTTAGGGCCTTGGTCTCCTTTATAACCGTTTGTAGGGTCCTGGGCTACGAACCCACCCTTTTTGGGTTTTATGCCTATTATCAGAACCAGATCAGCCATGGCAACCTGAGCTTGAAGGCTAAGAACTACTTTGCCCGAACCTTCTCTCCTCCCTCCAATAAATTTGACCAATGGAACCAGAGGGATATCTTGGTCATAGAGTCTAGGTTTGGTTGGCCCTTTCCTAAACCCTCCAGTCCTGTTCTGATGAAGGTGTCCGTCAGAAACTATCCTGATCCATCTCTGTCCGAGAATATGCGTGTTGCCTTGGAGACCCATCTGGCCCAGTATAACAGTGATGGGGTGGAGCCTGTCTATGACGTGGGCGCCATTGTTGAGTATGAGCCCCTACTAATCTACTCATGGGTGGCTCCTCGAATAGAGGGTGGCCCTTAAGCCCCTAGAGTACAGATAGAGCCCTAGCCTCGTGACCCCGACTGGAGGGTGCATGAGTTCTATCAATTTGAGGCCGAGTGCCAAACATGCATGCTGGGTGCTGAATGCGAGCCTCCGAAATTGATTGGTCTCTACTCTTTTTGAGAACTGTTGTACTTTTCTTGCTTTTTATTTTTTGAACTGCCCTGAACCAATTCTGTTTCTTTTCAGAGTAGACCCCAAATAATATAACTTCTAATGGCCCCCCTGAGCGCCAAAGAACTGAAGGCCAGAAACATGAAGGCCCAGAAAGAAGCCGCGCTGAAGAGGCAAGATGCCCTGGGAGCGGCCCCGGGCAAGGAAGTCAATTTGCATGTGGCTAACAGGAAGGATGGCAATACTTTAACTGGGCCTAAAGTGGTCCTTACCAAGGATCTGTCTCCACCCCCAAAGGGTCCTCCTCCTGCCCACGCTGTCCGTGCCTCCTCCTCTCCTGGCCGCACCATTTCCTCCGAGCATAACCAAGAGCCTAGGAAGAGGAATGAGAGAGACGGGGACTTAGGGCACAAAGAGAGGGGCTCTAAGTTCCAGAAAGTTGGGGATGCACCCCTCCGGGCTACCACTGCCTCCGCGACAATCTCCTCTACCGCACCTCTAGAAGGGAGAACCCTCTGTTCGGCCTCCTACCCAGTGGCCTCCCTCAGCACTCGCGAGGAGACACTGGCCATTAGGAAGAGGCTATCTAATGTGCCCGCCATTACTGGGGTGGACATCTACACAAGGAATGCCAACAATTTTGCCGTAGGGATCGGCTTGATAAACCGGCTCTTCTCCCCGGACTTCTACAAGAACGTAGTGGCCAAGGAGAATCCGTCTGCCCTTATGGGGGACATTGGCCTTGCCCTCACTGAGGTTGGGACCATTCTGTCTGTTTTATTTCCCCAAGGATTTCTGATTTTTGCTCAAAATATTTTATCTTTCTCCTCGCAGGCGGGCAACAAGGCTATGAGGCTACGGGAATGCTGCGATAGTTTGTCCGCGGAGGTTGATAATAACACCAAGATCTTGGCGGATAAACTGCGCGAGCTGGAGCAGTCGCAGGAGAAGGTACAGACCTTAAACTCTATCCTAGATGCTAAGGAGAAAACCCTCTCCGCGAAGGAGGCTGATCTGAAGGATTTCTCCGACCGGCTGGTGGTGGTGGAGAAGGACCTCGAAAAAGACAAGGGGGAGCGGAATGAGCTTCGCGGGCACAAGGCCGAGTGGGAGCCCCGAAATGCTGAACTATCCAAGAGATTGGAGGCCTCCAAATATCAGATCCTCATTCTGGAGGCCAAGGTGGATGAGCTCTCCGACCAGCTGCTCCCCTATAAGCAGTTTGAGTTGGAGAGGGAGAACACACTGGAGGTTGCCCGCAAGGAAGCGGTGGAGCAATTTAAGAACTTCGAGGAGTTCAAGAACCTTCTTGTCGCCGAAGGCGGCGCCCATTACGAGGCTGCCTGCAGGACGCAGCTACGCAACTTTGCTGCCACGGGCAGATATTCAGCTTAGCAGTTGGCCATAATAGGCTCATTGGTGGCTACTGATGCTGTGTGTCTTCCCGGACACGCACTAGTTCCTCTATCTGAGGAGGAGGTCAAGGGTTTGGAGCTGGCCGCAGCGGCCTCCTTGCCTCATGTGGCTGAAGTCACGGCTACAGACCTGATGGGCAAAGTGGATGCCCTCAGACTTGGGGACGAGGAGATACCCTATGAGGATGCCATTGCCCGCGTCTTTCCTAATGGACCGACAATTGGTGATCTTTTTTCCCCGCGGCCAGCTCCCACACCAGTCTCCACTGAGCCCTCCTTTGATCCTATCACTAATCTACTCGTGAACAGCCTTCCTTCTCCAACCCCGGCCTCCAAAGCGGCCAAGGAGGCAGTCTTCGAAGATCCCAAGGGGCAAGCACCTTTAGCTTAGGATTTTTATTTTCTTTTTGTTGTAATAGATTGATAGGACTTTGTAATCATTTTTCCCCTATTAATAGAAAAATTTTCTTAATTGCCTTCTTGTTTGCTATCTTAATTGCTTGTTCTTGTAGGCTGTTTTGAGTGTTGGTGATGGATGTGTATTTACCCATCCAAATGATGCTCTTTTAGGCTTTTTTTGTGTTCGATTCCCGAGTTTTATGTATATTTGATGTGGTTTGTGAGTATTTTATGAGTACAAGGTATAGAGCTGATTAAAGGTGTATTTTATGGCTAAAAAGTGCAAAAGGAATAAAGTGGAGCGGAGCAGAGAAGGACAATAGTGAAATAAATGAGCTTCAAGGACTAAATGGGAAATATTGGAAAATTCAAGGACTAAACTGGAAATATGGAAATTTTAGACGAATTTGATTTATAAAAATTCGTGGGTTAAAGTTAAAAATAAAGTCTTAAAGAGCGAAGTGCAAAAGAAGTCATTACAGTGATCAAAGTGGACTTGACAATTGTGGGAACGAAACGAATATACTTGCACTAAAACAATACATGGTACATGGCCGAGGAAAGGCCGCAGGGCCAAAGTTAGGGCCAAGCTCTAGGCCAAGAACAAGATCGCTAGGGCCATTTCATGGGCCAGGAGGAAATTGAAGCTAGCCGCGGCCAAGCAAGGAAATTCAAGCAAAACTTTCTCGCTATTGCAGCGTCCGCGCCAAATCAACCAGGGCGGCCTCGGCCGTGAGGAGAAGTTCTCGGCCAAAGTTTCGTCCACTAGGGCGACCGCACCATCACCAATTGCGGCCGCGCTTCACCCGATCCATTGCACCAGTTTTTCGGCATCAATTGAAATTGAAGGGCAATCATGTCTTTTCCCTAGTCTTTGCCCTATATTTTTTATAAATAAAGCACAGCATGCGTGAGTTTTAGGGATACACATCATATATCACATATCATATTTTTGGGAGTTTATTATTTTTCTTTATCAACACAATTGAAGAGAAGAATTAATTCATCATTCCAGGTTTTTATTATTTGTAAATTATGAGTAGCTAAATTCTTTAGATTTGTAGATTGTTTTGATCTTCACCAGATTTCTATGCATTAATATTTTAATTCTTTCTATTTGATTCCTTCTAGTTCGATAATAGATTTTAATTTCTTGTTCTTAGATTTGAGATGTATGTTAAGATACGAACTCGTCTTTGAATATTTGGGTATCGAATTCGCCATTAATTTGGGATTTTGATACATAGACCATTATTGATTGAATAACTTTAATTGAGGCCGTAATAGAAATCGATTAAAGTTAGGTTTTCATATTCTTTCGTTCTTAATGTATTCTTTGAGTATTGTGGAACCGTAATAGAATTCACAATATTAAAAAGAGTATTTAGGATTGTAATCCGGCCACCTAACCGTGTCGATCCTAGCAAAAGTGAATGAACCCTAGAAGTTGAGTTAATGTTTTATAAGTAAAATTCTGCATAGAATGATGGTAAAGTGAAATCCAATCTACGAATCTCTGCTCATAATCTGCTCATAATCTGTTTTCTTGTTTAGTTAGTTTTTGTTATTTAATTTATGCTCTTAGTTTTTAATTCAAATTTATAAACTTTGGTTACAAAATTCACTGCTTTCACTTTATTTGTTTACCAACGAGTCTCTGTGGATTCGACCCCTGCATTTGCATACTGCTACACCGGTAGTGAGTACACTTGCTCGGTTTTTATTACAAGAGGGTGTTTTCCTTCATCAATTTTTTGGCGCCGTTGCCGGGGACTTGTTGCAAGTAAACAAGTAGGTTTAGGTAGTGAATGCAAGGTCGTCGTTCTTTGAAGCCTACATTGGTGCCATTGGACGACAACATAAATAGACTTGAGGAAGCATTTGAGGGCGACCCCCTCTTTAATCCCCTCTTTTCAGATTCGGACATCGAATCAGAACCCTCCACCACCGAGGTAGAGGAAGAGAAATCCGAGATGGCAGAACCACCGGCACAAACTATGAATGATTTCCTGAGACCTAGGGTAGACACATCTACCTCTTGCATAGTGCTGTCCGATGCAGCCAAAAATTTAGAGGTCAAAGGACAATACTTTGCCATGTTGCCAAGCTTTCACGAATTGCCTGGTGAGGATGCACTCACATTCCTTAAATAGTATATTATTGTTGTTGCTCAATTTTTGTTAAGACAGGGAGTGACTGAGGAGCAAATTAGACTGAAGTGTTTTCCTTACACTCTTAAGGGAGTAGCTAAAACATGGTTGATGATGCTTGCATCGAGCAACATTAGTACTTGGGGAGAATTACAAGATGTGTTCCTTAAAAGATATTACCCACATCATCTTTTGGCAGGTTTTAGACAAAAATTGATGACATTTTCCCAAGATGTGGGGGAACCCTTTCATGAGGCGTGGGAAAGATTTAATACGATGCTAATGCAATGTCCCCAACACAATTTCACACTACCCTCACTGAACCAAGCCTTTTATGATGGCTTGAATGACAATGGTCAATCAATGGTTGACAACGCTGCTGGAGGCTCGATAGGAGCCAAGACCCCGGATGAGACTAAAGCTTTATATGAGATGTTGAGTGCTAATTCTCAACAAAAGAGTTCGAGGGGTAGAACAAGGGGGGTATTGGATTTGACTGCTACTGATAATCTTTCTAAGCAAATTGCGCCTTAAGTAGTAAATTTGATAAATTGATTCGCCCGTGGCACTTCGCCGGTGCCAATGTTATTACTGATTATTGTACAAATTGTGGTTTATCATCTCATGTGACTAATATGTGTCCAAGTGCAGCAAATTTCTGTTATAATCCTGAACAGGCACATGCTTTCAATGGATATGGACAAAGGCCACCCCCCCAAGGCAATCAATATGGCAACTACAATCCATGGGGCGGCCATCCGAATCAGCAAGTAAAACCTCTTCATGTACCACCACCTGGACAACATGGTAGTGCACCTTGGGAGCTGGCAGTTCAACAGCTAAGGATGGAGATGCAGTAATGTAATAAAAATTCAGAAGCTGCGATTGAAAAGATGGGCACACAAGTAGAGCAGCTTGTGAAGGTGGCCCAAGAATTAATGAAAGAAAAACACCCACCTGAGCAAGCAAAGTCAATCGCGACGGTGTGGGATGAGAGTGAGGAAATTGAGGAGGTATTTCTTTCTTCCCTTGATAATTTTGAATGTGATAATATTGATAATGTTAGTGAGGAAGAGGATGAGATTGGGGAGGTTCAATATGTATTTTCTGCATTAAATTTAGAAACCCTTCCTCCCAACGTTGTGAAAACCACACCCCAGAGAGGTGTGGAGTTTGAAAAGATTAAACCTGTTCAAAAAGATCCCGGGTGTTTCACTAACCCAATTTCTGTAGGGGGTCAAAATTTTAAAGGTTTGTTGGATCTTGGGGCAAGTGTCAATGTGATGCCCTTTCATGTTTTTAGGAGTTTGGGGGTATGTGAGTTGAAACCACCCATGAGAGACTTGCAATTGGCGGATCTCTCAATCAAAAGACCCTTAGGGGTTATTGAAGGGGTGTTGGTTAAAATTGAAAAAATCATTATCCCTATTGACTTTTATGTGATGTGTATGGAGGGATCAAGTGAGGAACAACTGAAAACTCCCATTCTGCTTGGGAGGCCATTTATGTTTGATACTAAGGCCACCATTGATGTGTGTCAAGGGGTGGTGTCCTTGAGAGGTATGGGGGAGGAATGCAAGTTTTGTATGCTTAAAAATGATGAGACACTCTCCCCCAAAGATGGTTTTGTAGGAGCCATAACAGATTTACCAAATTTTAACTATGATGTGAATGGATGTGAGAAAAGTGGGGATAATGCGGACGTTTGTCCCTTGGCTAGTAACATTAAGGCCGACAAATACTCTAGGAGTAACGGGTCGTATCACTCTCCACACGACTCCCATAAAGAGTCGAATCCATCACATTTACCACAAGGGCCTTCAAAATTGAGAGTTAGTGAGGAGAGTTATAGTGATTTATCTGATTCTATATTTTTAAATATTTTTGTGCATGATAACTCTCTTGATCTTGGTTGTGAGAATGGTGTTCTGCAGGTTGCAGAAAAGGTTGAGTTTGGGGGTGGAAACCCCAATAAAAGAAAAGAAAGAGGGGTAAGCACAAGCGTAAAGTTTCAAAAATAAATGTGGCTTCACCCCTACTTGTTGACAATGGAGAGTTGATTTGGAAAGAGAAGGGCGTTTGTGCCCGTGAGGAAAAGAGATGGTCCAAAGGCCGCAAAGCAAAGGCCAAGTAAGTTTGGGACCATAGTCGGGCTAATGACTTTAACCAAATGCGCTGCTTGGGAGGCAACCTAATGAGGTATGTTTTATTTTTATGATCATTATTGTTTAGTCGTGTCATGTCGTCCGTCGAACCCAAGGCACGCTTTTGTTCTCTTTGCTATGAGGACATAGCTTGTTTTGAGTTTGGGGGTAGACATCTCTCCGAGTTTGTGGGTTTATAGGGGAGTGTATATAGTGTCACCCTCTAAAAAAATAGAAAAATTTAAAAAAATTTTGTTCTTTTCATAGTTGGGATGTTGGCCAAAGTCTGTGATGATTAGAGTGTGCTTTAATTTTAAAATCACATGTGCTATTATTAGTGTGGTGATTGGGATTGCATTGAAACATTTAAATTATGATTGCACCACCTCTCACTTCCGTATCATATTCTTGGTCATTGTCATCAACTTAGGTGCCTTTTATGGGATCACTTCGTGTATTCTCGGGGTCCCTAGAACATGTTTGCATGATTGTCAATAACACGTCAATAGGTTACTTGATATATATGGCTATTCTTTGAATCCCTTTTTGTGAGCCTTAAACTTTCTAGTCACTAAAAATATTCCTCTAGAACCCCTTTTGAGCTTGAAAAAGAATGGAATCTCTCACAAAGTGGGAGGTTATCTTAGACCACCATTCACCTTCATTTGTACCCTCATTGTCCCACCCTTTTAACTTATACACTATTTTCTCACCTTTTCAAGAAAGTGAAACTAGGGAAAGAATGGGAATATTTTGGGGGATGTCATAAAAATCAAAGGATTGAGTGGAAATTGGTCACGAAAATAAAGAAGTGGGTCATGTTATGTAATAAAAAGAGGGGCTTGAGCAAAATAGTAAATGCACATTCTTTGTGATACATATGTGCAAAGTTAAAAATAAAATAAAATGAAGCCTTGCCCTCTCTAATGTTCAAGTGAAAAGCATGCTTCAAGGTGACCAAAGAAAGTAATGGAATGTGCCCAACCCCATGTCAATGTATGAAAAAGTTTTAGTTTGTGGGTTGGCACATTGGAAAGTAATAAGGGTGAGCGGAGGAATTATAATCAAAGTGGGGATGTATTGTTACAAGAAGACTTTCTAGTTTCACTTTCTTGCTTTCGTATGTCCTTACCTTCATTTGTAACCGTGAACTAGCCCTGCGATCTTTCGCACCTTAACTTTTAGGTCATATCATTCTTTCAAATACCGAGTAACCGGGTTGACAATCGTGTAAATATGCATATGAGTGTCCTTTTTGGGTTGTACGGTCTATGACATATTGATTAGCATCACTTAGTGAATCCATAAACAATCTTAGGTTGTTGACAGTGGCCTCCCATAATTCATTCATCATTCAGGCCGTGATGGAAAATTGTGAGTTTTTATGCTTCAATGTGATTGTAATCCCATTACTGTGGTGGCACTTGTTGATTATGTGTGTTGGTAAGAATCTGAGACTTGTGTGGCCAATGACTCATCCGTGATAGAACATCCCAAAAAATTAATTATTTTGTTTTAATATTTTAATATTTTATTTAGAGTAGTTTTATTTTTCTTCTTTTAGTCTTGTTTTACTCGGGACGAGCAAAAGGTTAGTTTGTGGGTGTTTGATGGATGTGTATTTACCCATCCAAATGATGCACTTTTAGGCTTTCTTTGTGTTCGATTCCCGAGTTTTATGTATATTTGATGTGGTTTGTGAGTATTTTATGAGTACAGGGTATAGAGCTGATTAAAGGTGTATTTTATGGCTAAAAAGTGCAAACGGAATAAAGTGGAGCGGAGCAGAGAAGGACAATAGTGAAATAAATGAGCTTCAAGGACTAAATGGGAAATATTGGAAAATTCAAGGACTAAACTGGAAATATGGAAATTTTGGACGAATTTGATTTATAAAAATTCGTGGGTTAAAGTTAAAAATAAAGTCTTAAAGAGCGAAGTGCAAAAGAATTCATTACAGTGATCAAAGTGGACTTGACAATTGTGGGAACGAAACGAATATACTTGCACTAAAACAATACATGGTACATGGCCGAGGAAAGGCCAGTTAGGGCCAAAGTTAGGGCCAAGCTCTAGGCCAAGAACAGCACTGCTAGGGCCATTTCATGGGCCAGGAGGAAATTGAAGCTAGCTGCGGCCAAGCAAGGAAATTCAAGCAAAACTTTCTGGCTATTAGAGCGTCCGCGCCAAATCAACCAGGGCGGCCTCGCTGTGAGGAGAAGTTCTCGGCCAAAGTTTCTGTCCACTAGGGCGACCGCACCATCACCAATTGCGGCCGCGCTTCACCCGATCCATTGCACCAGTTTTTCGGCATCAATTGAAATTGAAGGGCAATCATGTCTTTTCCCTAGTCTTTGCCCTATATTTTTTATAAATAAAGCACAGCCTGTGTGAGTTTTAGGGATACACATCATATATCACATATCATATTTTTGGGAGTTTATTATTTTTCTTTATCAACACAATTGAAGAGAAGAATTAATTCATCATTCCAGGTTTTTATTATTTGTAAATTATGAGTAGCTAAATTCTTTAGATTTGTAGATTGTTTTGATCTTCACCAGATTTCTATGCATTAATATTTTAATTCTTTCTATTTGATTCCTTCTAGTTCAATAATAGATTTTAATTTCTTGTTCTTAGATTTGAGATGTATGTTAAGATACGAACTCGTCTTTGAATATTTGGGTATCGAATTCGCCATTAATTTGGGATTTTGATACATAGACCATTATTGATTGAATAACTTTAATTGAGGTCGTAATAGAAATCGATTAAAGTTAGGTTTTCATATTCTTTCGTTCTTAATGTATTCTTTGAGTATTGTGGAACCGTAATAGAATTCACAATATTAAAAAGATTATTTAGGATTGTAATCCGGCCACCTAACCGTTTCGATCCTTGCAAAAGTGAATGAACCCTAGAAGTTGAGTTAATGTTTTATAAGTAAAATTCTGCATAGAATGATGGTAAAGTGAAATCCAATCTACGAATCTCTGCTCATAATCTGCTCATAATCTGTTTTCTTGTTTAGTTAGTTTTTGTTATTTAATTTATGCTCTTAGTTTTTAATTCAAATTTATAAACTTTGGTTACAAAATTCACTGCTTTCACTTTATTTGTTTACCAACGAGTCTCTGTGGATTCGACCCCTGCATTTGCATACTGCTACACCGGTAGTGAGTACACTTGCACGGTTTTTATTACAAGAGGGAGTTTTCCTCCATCAGTTGGCAATATTCGAGTACCTTAGTACTTGCATTCTTGCTTTTTCTTTTTCCAGCGTTTTTTGATTGCACAATTAAATTTTATACTCTCCTTCCGTGGTCAAAGGCTTAGTAGGCCTTGTGCCCGCATTTTTTGAGTTTTCCTAACTCTGTATTCAAAATCAGTTGGATTTTTCGTGAGAGTCAGCCCTATTTCTCTGTGACCGCGTTTGTTTGGCCTTGTGGCAAACTTTGAGGCCTTAACCCCGTTTGTCTATTTGGATTTGTTAAACTCCTTTGATCACTCCCATCGTGGACAAAATTGATAGTATTCTCCTCGGAGATAGTGGCTAAGCCCTTGGCCTCTGTCCACTTGGTAAAATAATCCACGGCCACAACGGCATACTTAATGTTTCCTCGAGCAGTTGGGAATGGTCCAATCAGATCAATCCCCCATGTATCAAACGGCCACGATGGTACCACCAAAGTTTGCTCTGTTGATGGCAGTCTAGGGATGTCCGCAAATCTCTGGCATTTGTCACATTTTCTTATGTACTCCTGTGCATCTCTTCTCATTGTAGGCCAAAAGAATCCCTGGAACTTGATCATGTCTGAGAGAGTGCGAGCACCGGGATGTCCGTCACAAACTCCTTCATGAACCTCATAGAGTAAGTTGGTGACCATATGAGTTTTGACACATCTTAGCAAAGGCTTGGTGAATGATCGTCGAAAACGTACTCCATCCAGGACGAGGTATTTTGCGGACACCTTTCCAATGGTCCTAGCCCTTGCTGGATCTTCGGGGAGGGTCTGCTTCTCGATGTAATCCTTGATCTCATCTACCTAGTCCCTTACTTGATCCTCAATGTTGTTTATCTGAATTCGATCTATAGCAGGTCTCTCCGTGAATTCTATCTGGCAATATGTCTCTAAGTCTATGATTTCTTGACCGGTTATTCTGGAGAGGAGGTCAGCCTCCGTGTTATCCTCTCTCATGACTTGGTTCAGCTCATAGTAGGTGAAATTTTTAATTAGGGTTTTTGCAAGACCGCAGTACTGAGTTAGTACTGGGTTGATAGTATCGTACTCCCCCCTAATTTGATTTACTATGAGCTGAGAGTCACTATTGATCTCAATGTTCTAAACTCCCAAGTCTCTTGCCAATTCCATGCCCGCTATAATCGCTTCATACTCAGCTTGGTTGTTTGATGCCTCGAACTTGAATCTCAAGGCTCTTTTGAATTTCTCCCCGCAGGGCGCGATCAGGAGTATGCCCGCTCCACTTATCAACTTGCTCGCACAACCGTCCACGAATAAAGTCCACACTTCTTCTGGCCGCTCTTTGGGCTGTACGCTCTCAGTGTTCGAGCTATCTGGGGCTTCCTCTGACTCTGCTCGCTTTCTCTTACCTAGGTCGCTGTCCACTAATTTAAATGAAGATTCTGCCACAAAATTAGCTAAGGCCTGTGCTTTGATTGTCCTCCTCGAGGAGTAGGTGATCTGGAACTCAGTGAGTTTGATAGACCAAGCAAGAATTCTCCCCGAGGACTCTGGTTTATGCAAAACATTTCTAAGCGGGGCCTCAGTTAGTACAGTTATAGGATGTGCAGAAAAGTAGGCTCTTAATTTTCGAGCAGATACAAGCAAGGCGTAAGCTAATTTTTCTATATTAAGATAACGCCCTTCTACGGCGGACAATGCCTTAGATACATAATAAACTGGTTTTTGGGAGTTATTATCCTCCCTTACAAGAACAGCGAGCCTTTTTCCGCGGATCGATGCGCTAAAAATAGAAAAAGCTCTTCCGCGGCACCGGCCGCCGAAAGTGCAGGGGCCGCCTGGGTATTTCTTGATTTCTTCAAAAGCTTGATGGCAGTCATGACTCCATGTAAATTCGTCAGCTCTCTTCCCCCCTTTCAGAGTTTTAAAGAAGGGGAGGCATCTCTCTGCTGACCGCGAGATGAAGCGGCTAAGTGCGGTGATGCGGCCATTGAGTTTCTGCACATCCTTCACGCAAGCAGGAGGTTTTATGTCCAATAGAGCTTGAATTTTTTCGGGATTAGCCTCTATTCCTCGCTGGTTGACCATGAATCCAAGGAACTTACCCGCCTTTACCCTAAAAGCACATTTCAGGGGGTTTAGTTTCATGTTATTGCGGAGCAAGTTTTTGAAAGTTTCCTCCACGTCGAGCTCGTGGGAGTTTTCCTTTGTCTTTATAACCATGTCATCGATGTAGGCCTCAAGGTTTCTGCCTAGTTGGTTTTTGAAGACAAGATTGACCATTCGTTGATAGGTGGCTCCTGCATTTTTTAGCCCAAAGGGCATCATGGTGTAACAGTAAGTCTTGCCCGCAGCGATGAAAGCTACGGAGCGGACATCTTCAGGAGCCATCTGGATCTGATGGTAGCCGGAGTATGCGTTAATGAAGCTTAATACTCTGTGACCGGCTATTGAATCCACCAATCTGTCTATGCGAGGAAGAGGGAAGCAGTCTTTGGGGCATGCCTTGTTGAGATCAGTGAAATCAACACACGTCCTCCACTTGTCGTTGGACTTTTTGACCATTACTACATTT
The DNA here is from genome assembly GCA_022495995.1 of Adenophora triphylla var. japonica. Taxonomy (NCBI): domain Eukaryota; kingdom Viridiplantae; phylum Streptophyta; class Magnoliopsida; order Asterales; family Campanulaceae; genus Adenophora; species Adenophora triphylla. The sequence goes on from JAFEMH010003598.1 coordinate 114,480, forward strand.
GCTAGCCATTTGGGGTAGGAAATCTCCTTTATTATCCCCGCTTTGAGCAATTTTTCTACCTCTTCCTTGATCGCAATCTCCTTCTCCGGGGAGAAGTACCTCGATTTTTGATGAATGCTCTTGAAGGATGGGTCATCATTGATTTTATGGAGGATCACGTCCTCGCTGATTCCCTGCATATCCTCCACCCTCCAGGCGAACACATCACAGTTTGCTCGAAGGAACTCAATAAGGATCCTTCTCTCCTCGGGGTGAATTTCCAGCCCGACCTTAACTGTTTGCTCGGGGAAGTGGAAGTTGATTACCACCTCCTTGATCTCGTCGTTAGGTCGAAGGTCGCTGATTTCACGATTGTGCAAGGAGTCAATGACAATAGTTGGGGGGTTGACCTGGGCTCCGGCCAGCGCTGCCATGGAGTATATGACCTCGCGGTCAATCTTTCCCTCAATTCCCCTATCAATGTAACCTCCCACTATAGGGGCCAACTGTTTTGATTTTCTGCTCGTCTTGAGCTCCACCTTAGTGGTATGGAAAGAAAGCATGCCAATTGGAATGGGCGCTGACACAAGTGCAAGGGCTTTTCCTTTTTTCGATTTGTCCTCGCCCTCTTTCTGCGGGAAGGACGTCTGGCCTTTATTAGCTTTTCTCTTCTCCTCAAGTGCTCGGAGGAATCTCCCGGGCTGATTCTTGATGGTAGCAACCCCGCCCGGGTGTTAAATTTCACCCTTTGGTGGGGAACGGAAGCAACTATTCCCAATTCGGCCTGAGCAGTTACGCCGAGAATGGCATTGTATTGGGAAGGAAGATGGACCACCATGAAAGTAATTTTGGCCGTCTTCTGCTTGGGTTTTTCCCCAATAGTTACTTCAAACACGATCGTCCCCTTTACCCCAACGGCGTGATTGGTGAACCCCTCAAGCATGCCCTCATAAGGAATCAGGTTAGCCTCGGTCATTCTCATTCCTACCAAGGTGTGGTAGTAGAGTATATCCCTGGCCGTGCCCGTATCAATTAAAACTCGGTGTATGTTGGCTCGGTTAATTTTTATGTGAAGAGTTATGGGCTGAGTAGAGTGAAATAGGGAGGAGGCAAGTTCACTCTTTTTGAACCCTATTTCCTGCTCTTCCTCAGGAGCCATTGGGGGGATTGAGAAAACCTTCTCCAATGTTCGAATCTGAATGGAGAGCTTTTTGTTGGATGGAGGCTCCTCGCTAATGAAATTAATGTCATAATCCCCCAAATCGTCATCGTAATTGTCTCTCTCTCATTCCTCTCCGGGCCACGTGTGCCTCGTGCCCACTGTTGATTATTCTTATTGGGGGCATTGTTGTGGCCCTTAACCCATTTCGTTAGCTCCCCATCATTGATCTTTTGCTGGATAATTCGCTTCAGCTGGAAGCAGTCCTCAGTGCCATGACCGTGGTCATTGTGATATTCACAGAACTTGGCCCTACTCCTTTCGTTTGGCTTCCGAATCATGGGGGGAGGAGGAGGAAATTCAGAGGCTCTCATGATTAGTGCCCGCGACTCGGTGAGGGGGGTATAAACTGTTTCATCCACAACTTTTCGGAGTTTATCCGACCCGCGGCCTCGGTTCTTGCCTTGATTGTTAGCGCGGGCAGGCTCTGGGGTGGTGTCTTGGACCTGGCTGATTCATGCTTTTGCGGGTGCGCGAGCAGCGGGCTCATTAGGTTCTTCCGCGGAGGCAATGTCAGAGGCCCTTTCTTACATCTCCTCAACGGTTTTTGGCTGGTTGGAGGCAAAATTCATTTTGAGGAAGGAGGAGTTGAGGCCACCCTCAAAGCAGAGTCTGATGTCCCCCTCCTCCAGATCCACAATCTTGAAATTACCCGGATCTGGCTCGCGCACGGAGCCCCGGCATCTCGCATTTGTCGCTTTCGGGATGTCGCCCGGATTCGAGAGGCAGCGCGTTCGCGCCCCGACATCTGGCTTTATTCCGTTTTAGCGTGTTGGAGGTGTCTCCCCGTTGTTTTCGCAATTGTAGAGTCGCCACGCCGTTTTTATTAAGCCCAAAACATTGAAAAAGGGCATCAGTTTAGAAATAAACTGTTTTTGTGTGATGAGATTTTGAGTTCGGAGGTCAGATGACTCCTCGGGAAGAGAATATTAGAATCTTAGAGCTCACCCGAGTTGCCTCGTAAAAACGAGTCTTTCGGATACCCCTAATATTCTTTAAATGTTGTGTGTGTGTGTGTGCTTTTAAAAATGCATGTTGTATCGGATGTCTACATTGTACACTACGTATTGAAATGTATTGAAATAGTAATGGAAGGAAGCCTTACCAATGTTGGTTCGTGTCTGTCTTCCGCTGGAGAATAGTGTTTGAGGATGGAATAGTGTTCCGGTAAGGACCGGGATTGCTTCGGGAGGGGCCGGTTGTCTGCAGACAGAGTTTCAGCATGAGTTGAGATTGTAGGCTGCGTTCGGGCAGAGGTTCGGCGTGCGTTAGGATCGCAGGGATTACTCTGGCAGAGTTTCGGCGTGCGTTGGGATGGCAGGAGTCACTCAGTGCAAGAGTTTCTAAGGTTGCTCAAGCTACCGGTTTGACTCGGAAAGAGCCGGGACACCTTGGGAAAGACCAGGCAAGGCCTCAGAGTACCACGAGGGGCCTCAGAGTACCTCGAGAGTGCCTCGGGGCAGTGGGGAAGCATCGCGGGAGCGCTCGGAGAGGCTTCGGAGCACCACGAGGGAGCTCGGAAGGCCTCGGAAGGATCCGAAAGGGGCCGGGATTGCCCCGAAGGGTCTTAGAGGGGAGCCTGAAGGCTGGGGGGAGAGGAGAGAAGAGGGAAATGTGTGAAAATGAGGGAGGGGGAACCCTCTATTTATAGTGCCAGAAAACTGCAAGAAGGTCCGTACGGACCTTCTAGGTAATCTAGTTTTTTGGTTTTCCTCGATTTCAGGGAATGATGAGGATTTCTGAGATGATTATGTCCCCTCTGCAAAGAGGTCCGTACGGACCATATAGGCATGCAAAGAGGTCCGTACGGACCATATAGGCATGCAAAGAGGTCCGTACGGACCAACCATGTAGGGGGGGTAATGATGTTCTCCGGGATTTGAGGGAATCTCGTGGACTTTAAGCGGATTTTGCAATTATGATGTCTAGGAGCAAAGAGGTCCGTACGGACTTCCATGCTTTTACACATTTTGTAATTGTGATGGCAATCTAGTTCTCGTCGAGAGCTTTCCAACCATATATGGAACGTCTCAATCGGAGTTCGTATGAAGGAGTTATGACCTCCGGAAGTTTGCCCCTGGTTTTGTCATATGCTTGGATGGAGAGCGATCCAGATTGGGATACTTACAGAAGCCCCTCGGCGACGTCACTTATGAAAGAAGTGGGGTCGTCGATAAGATAAGGGTCCTGATCTGGATCGCGTGCTGAGAGAGAAGGTGACCAGGTTGGTCGGACGGCTGGACCCTTTGATAGGATTCCTACGTATCCCTGAGTGGGAATCAAGCCAATCGTAGTTCGCGTGTGGGGTGAGTGTTGTGTACGAGGACGTGAGCTGTCCTCTAACTGAGACTCTGTGTGTGGATGTGATGGTATCCTGTGGGTGACCGCATAGGTTGGTGGTAAGGACGTGGAGGCATCCAGGTGACGTGAGGCGTCCAGGGTGACCGCATGGTCGGTGGTAAGGCGTGGAGGCGTCCTGGGTGACCGCATAGGTCGGTGGTAAGGACGTGGAGGCATCCTGGGTGACCGTATAGGTCGATGGCTGGATCCTGTGACAGGATTCCTACGATCCCTAGCGGGAATCAAGCCTGGTCGTAGTTCAGAGTTCGTGAAATTGTGAGTGCATGCGGGCGTGATGGTGCCCTGAAGTGTCGTGTGACCGCCGAGGCCGACTGTGAGGACGTGGTGGCATCCTGAGATGGAAATTTTATGATTTTCCGAATCGGGTGGTTTAAAGCCTTCCGGGCAAGTGATAGTGATTTGGGAGGTTTATACGGTCTTCTGGACCGAGTGGTTTAAAGCCTTCCGGGCTGGAGATAGTGATGGGGAGGTTTATACGGTCTTTCGGACCGAGTGGTTTAAAGCCTTCTGGGCTGGAGATAGTGATGGGGGAGGTTTATACGGTCTTCCGGACCGAGTGGTTTAAAGCCTTCCGGGCTGGAGATAGTGATGGGGGAGGTTTATACGGTCTTCCGGACCGAGTGGTTTAAAGCCTTCCGGGCTGGAGATAGTGATGGGGGAGGTTTATACGGTCTTCCGGACCGAGTGGTTTAAAGCTTTCCGGGCTGCCTGTGGTGAGTGGACGGGGTGATATCCTGAGTTGAAGTTTGTGTGGAGTGGACGTGGTGATGTCCTGAGTTGAAGTTTGTGTGAAGGCGTCTATACCTAAGTTGAGGCTTAGTTCGGGAGTATGAACCTAAGTTGTGACCTAGTTCAGGAGTATGACCCTAAGTTGGGACCTAGTTCAGGAGTATGACCTAAGTTGGGACCTAGTTCAAGAGTATGACCTAAGTTAGGACCTAGTTCAGGAATATGACCTAAGTTGGGACCTAGTTTAGGAGTATGACCTATGTTGGGACCTAGTTCAGGAGTATGACCTAAGTTGGGACCTAGTTCAGGAGTATGACCTAAGTTGGGACCTAGTTCAGGAGTATGACCTAAGTTGGGGTTTAGTTTCAGGAGTATGAACCTAAATTGGGACCTAGTTCAGGAGTATGACCTAAGTTGGGACCTAGTTCAGGAGTATGACCTAAGGTGGGGGTTAGTTTCAAGAGTATGAACCTAAATTGGGACCTAGTTCGGGAGTATGACCTAAGTTGGGACCTAGTTCAGAGTATGACCTAAGTTGGGGTTTAGTTTCGGGAGTATGAACCTAAATTGGGACCTAGTTCGGGAGTATGACCTAAGTTGGGACCTAGTTCGGGAGTATGACCTAAGTTGGGGTTTAGTTTCGGGAGTATGAACCTAAATTGGGACCTAGTTCGGGAGTATGACCTAAGTTGGGACCTAGTTCGGGAGTATGACCTAAGTTGGGGTTTAGTTTCAGAGTATGAACCTAAATTGGGACCTAGTTCAGGAGTATGACCTAAGTTGGGACCTAGTTCAGGAGTATGACCTAAGTTGGGGTTTAGTTTCAGGAGTATGACCCTAAGTTGAGACTATTCTAAGGCGTCTGGACCTAAGTTTAGTTTGATGGGCATTTTGTGGATCCTGTATGGAACTTTGTTTGTGGGAATTTTTGGAAAGGCATCATGCCGTGCTGGGATTCTTCTTTTATGTAGCATTTATTACAGCTATGTCTTGCGTTTGAAGTTTATTAACATACCTTTGCTGCGTTTACCTGCAGGAGGAGGTGCCTTTGTGAGGAGGAAGTTGAATTGTTATGGACGTGGGGCGCCTCTGACCGAGATGAAGAGGATGTGGTGGCGTCTCAGGCTGAATTGCTTAAATGTTAGAGGGCATGGGGTGCCTCTGATCGAGTTGTTGAAATGTTGAGGACGTGTGGTGCCCCTGACCGAAGTTGCTGAAATGCTGCGGATGCGCTGGCGTTTTTGACCGAAGTCGCTGAAAGGATGAGGACGCGATGGAGCCTTTGTCCGAACTTGCTGTGAGGGCGAGGTGGCGCCTCTGTCTGAACTTGCGGTGAGGGCGAGGTGGCGCCGCTGTCTGAACTTGCGGTGAGGGCGAGGTTACGCCTTTGTCAGGACTTGTGGTGAGGGCGAGGTTACGCCTGCATGCGAGATGATGAGGTGGGCGGCGGAGGCGCCGAGATGCCGAATTTCTCGCTTGTGGAGGATGATGATGATGAGTCGGATTAGGGCTCTTTTGCTTTCCCTCCTTCCGTTGTTTTTTTTTTTTTTTTGTAGAGCAACAGACATTTTGTACCTGTAATAAAACACTTGTATTTGCACAGCAAAGTATTTTATTTTAAGATGTAATGACGTATTTGTGATTCCCTTGATTGACCTAGGAATTGTTGCTAGCTTATTATTATTTTTGTGCATGTCGCATGAGTAGGGAATGCATTTGTGGTTAGTGGAGGTGAGGCAGCTTTGGCAAGTTTTACGGCCGGTTGGGGGCTGAAGCAGCTTTGACAGTTTCATGAGCGGTGGCGGGAGTGATGTCTCCTGGGACGCGTTCGCTTTGTGCTTGATAGCCACTCTTTTCGGGGTTGGCTACCTCAGAATATGTAACGGTGCTCTGTTGGATGTGGCAGACCATTGTCAAGCGGGCGAGGATATCATTCCTTTGGTTCCGGGGGATACCTTCCACGGTGTGGATCGTCTGGTGATGAGAACCGATTCATGCGGGGGAAGCCCCTGCTTTGCTTGCATTATGGTCGCAAGAGAGGCTTCAAACCATACCTGAGTCTCCGGCGTCTCTTAGTCCGTGGACGCTTGCTTGGCGACCTTTTGTCTTGGACGTGGATCAATCTGCTTGGGAGAGATGGATGGCACATCTTGGTACGCATCAGATCCGTTGGTGGGTTTCCCCTTTAGGGGATTGAGACTAGGAGGGCCTGCCAGGAAGGTTCCTATGTTGTCAGAGTTCCGTGTTTGCCTTGGTCCTCTTTCTATGTTTCGTTGCTTGTTTCCCGGCAGTTCGGGATGAGGCAGGAGTCTTTGCTGGGCTGGGATGGCATTGCCAATGTGGAGGTAGCTTCTTTCTGCATGACAGATCCCGATGCCTTTACGTATTTTACGAGGTATGGAAGTATTCCGCTTTCCCTCCCCGTGGTGCTCCTTAGAGGCCTGGGAGAATGTTGTCTTGACCACCTTAAGTACCCGGATTGGTATGAGTAGCATATCTAAGCGCGAGCTCCAAGTGGTTTTGGGGAGCAGCGCAAAGCGGTTACGGGGCAAGATTGCCATTTCGAGCTGCGACCTTAGGAGTGCGAAGCTTGGGTTAACCCTCGGGGTGTCACGGGAGACGCTTTATTTGACTACGGGACTCGAGTTGACAAACGGCGGGGAGGTCCCTTTTTGCGGACTCGTAGGGAGGAGATCCGAGCCGAGGCACGGGTGAACGATGCTACGAGAGCTGCGGTTCGTTTGACACGACTAGGAGGACTCCTGATCTCGGAATGAGGGAGACAGAACTCACTCATGTGGAATGAAAGAAGACTCGTTGGGGACGAGGGAAGAAAGGAAAGAGTGAAGAAGGGCCAAATGCGAGTAGCATGGAATGACCTTCTGAAACACTGAGTATCCATTCATCGTCATTGCAGACACATTGATTGTTAAATGTTTTAAGTTGTCTTTTAGCATGTTGTGAATCGAGAGTAGACCGTGCTTGAACTCATCAAAAAGTGTTTTAACTGTGATGATTTGTGATTTACTTTTAAAGCTTTGTCGAGACGCAAAATCTCTTGTTTGCTTCTTTTCTGAGCCTTGGTGGCGTCAATTTTTTGGAATTTTGTGTATTCCTTAGACCGAACCAATGAAGGCTGCCTACGTTCCCCTCGGACTGAGAGGCTCAGGTCTGCATAGTTCGACCCTCTTTTGTGGGAGAAATGACTCGTAATGTACACTTGCAAGGGCGTATTTATTTTTGAAAAGGTGAGAACGGGTCCCCTTTTGTGTGAATGCCTTATTTGATGTAGGTACAAAAGAAATGCTTTTGGGTTTGACTCTTTTGAGAGAGTATGAGTACTGAAAAGCTTGTAAAAGTGTATGGAAGCCCTTGCTGACAGAAAATCAGTGTTTAGCTCTATTTTCCTATTTTTGTAGAAAAAGAAGACTTGTCGAGACATTTGAAAACTTGATTTGTTCACAATGATCACTTGTTTGCTTAAAACCCTTTGTTGATGTTCAGGTTATTCAACAATTAAACCTGATATCCTTTGATTAATCACGAGGAGAAAGTCAATCGGTATCAAGGATCGAGTTGGTCTGGTGTGAAAGAAGGTTTGTGTATAGGAGAGGTCATTGATGAGACCGGGTTTGTGGATTTGTATGTGTTTATGACCGGACCATTTCTGGTTGCCTACGTTCCCCTTAAGACAAGGAGCTCAGGTCGACGTAGTTCGGGGCCGAACCGTGTTTGGCTTTGGGGCCAGGGCATGAATATTTGTGCGGCCTTTGACGAAAAGGCTCGGAAAGCTGAATGATGAGGCACGGGCCTTGAGGTGATTTCTTGACAAGTCGTATTTGACGGTCTTTTCAGTGACTCCCTTGCTTCTTGATCGTTGGCTCTGGGTCTTAGACCTCATTTATTTTTGTGAAGCTTCTACTTGAGCTCTTTTTTTTGTAGCTTCTGCTTGAGCTTTTTTTTTTTGTAGCTTCTACTTGAGCTTCTTTTTTTTTGAAGCATTTGAGGGCGAAGGTAAGCCCCTACTTGAACTTTCTTGATGCGCACGAGGGCGAAGGCAAGCCCCTAGATTGTTGTCGACATGCGGTCAATATTTTGATGCTGAGTGACCTTTTGTTGTCCTTTGATGTTCTTGCCATCGTTGACTTGGTCAAGGTGGTGGTGGGGACATGTTTTGGAAAGTGTATGGCTTGATGGAGGCCTTTGTGTGGGGTATGGTAAGGTGTATGGGGAGCTATCGAATGACTTTCTCACACCAATTAATCAAAGCATTAATCATTTGTGGAATTACTTGTTGAGCAATGCAAGTGATCACATAGAACAAAACCATTTCATTAAATGTAATGCAGGGTGCAAAATAATGTCTCAAGTCTAGCAAGAAAAGAAAGAAAACTTTCGTATGGAAAATTGAAGACTTAATTACAATGTCCGAGGAGGACTTGATTGAATGAGAACAGTACTAGAACCTACGAGGTGGACTGTATGATTCTTTGATTTGCGTCTCTTTGGACTCTTCAGCAGTTCCCAAATTCATTTTGGTTAGAACATTCTCGGCAGCTTGGGCCCGATTTTTCTCTCGTTTGACAACATGCTTAAAGATTTGTTTAATGCATTGTTCATTAATGTGTCTGCGTCTTTATCAAGTGAATCATTATTAACTGTTTTGGTTAGTTAATTTATCATTTGTTAAAGTGGCAATGAGGGGATACTCAGAAAGGTCGAACTTTTATTCGAAGCATAAAGAAGCGCGATTTTTGTTACAAACACATAATCTTCAGGCATAAAGCCGTCAGACGACTCGAGAGACTTAAACTTTAAACATGACAGACTCGGGGTCTTTTATTTTAGAAGCTAGACTCTAGGAGACTAGGGTTAGATCAAGCTTCCAGACGATTTCTTCTTTTCTGACTGTGGGTCATGAGAAGGAGTTCCTCAATGGCATTTTTGACGCGCTTGAGAAGGTCGAAAGGCTTCTCACTGATGCTTTCCCCAATTGTTGTTGGGGAATTGATTTTCGACTGTGTTGGGACCGCGTGGGCATTCCAACTTTCCTTCTTCAATCAGCCTCTGGATCGCTTATTTTAGTATGACGCAATTGTCGGTGGTATGGCCGGGATAGTTGTGAAAAGCGCAATGCTTGCTCATATCCATGTTTAGGTTAGGATTCCTCGGCTGATAATTCTCAAGGGGTTTGAGCATGTTCTGCTTCATCAACGCCTCAAACACTTGGCTTAGAGGCATTCCGAGGTTATCGAAGTGCTGAGAACGCTGCGTCCGGGGAGGATTGTTATTTCTCAGGGGCGCTTGATCGCGGCTTCCTTGGACCCCGTTTTGGATGTAGTGGACTGCTTCGGCGACCTCCTTTCCTATGTTTGGAACAGGCGTCGAATTTGACGAGGCTGCCTGGTAGCGGTAGGAAGAAGCAAGAGTGGCTGGTGTCTTTTGTAGGCTCAGCGTCTTTTCGAACTTGGTCCCGACATTGACCATGGCACGACGATCGGGATAGAAGTGGTGGCTAATCAAGGCCCTCAAAGATGGTTTGAGGCAGGAATGGAAGATATCCATTTGCTCTTCTTTGGAAAGCGGATCCATTATCTCGCTTAGCTTCCAGTTCCATCTTTTGTAGAACTCACCCACAGGCTCGTCGTCCTTTTGTTCGGTGGCTTGCAAGTCATGGCGGTTTGTATCCCATTCAAGGTTGGCGCGGTACTTCTCCAGGAAGATTTCACTGATTTGGTCCCACGTGGAGCGGTTTTCTGCCTTCACGTTGAGGAACCACCTTAATGCCGTGGATTTGAGGGAATGCTGGAAGTGATCCGCCATTTGTTGTGGGGTTGCTCCTTTAGCTCTCATACCCAAGACATAGGTATCGATGTGAGTTGTTTAGGATCTCCTTTCTACATTCAATTCTTTTTGGGATTCCGTCCCGTCAAACTTCTCCATTTCTGGCATCCTGAATTTTGGTGGGAGCGGGACCACTTTGCTTGGATCAGTAGGTAGGAGGGAGTCTTTTCGGGAACTAGCTAGCTTGCCTTGCATGTCCTTCATTTGCTCGATCAACCAAGCCATGTGGGGATCGGCAGGTTGAGACGGGTTACCGTTTTCGGGGATAGAAACCGAAGATGGAGGTGGATTGGCTGATGGGATCGCCATTCGGGAGTCTTAGGGAGGTAGTTGAGTGTATACCAACCCATACCCTGGAGTGCTGAAGTTAGGGGCGTGATTGCCAGGTCAGCTAAGGGTTGTGTTTGGGAATTGGGGAAATGATTCATTAGCCCCAAGTGGCAGACTAGCAGGTGGCATGCTTGAGATGTCAGGATATCCACCCGGGATGCCTGTCCCCGGTAGGCATGGGGACTTCTGATTATGGCTGCGAGGCTCGTATAGAGGCAAAGGGTTGAACCCTGGGGGATACCGAGATGCATTGGGATCTGGTAGAGCAGGCACGTATGTGTGCCTGGTACCGAGCTTGATGTGCAAAGCCGGGAAACCGATCGTCCGAGGCGGGCATGCGGAGCCGCTGACCGACGCCCGAAGGGAGCTTTGAGTGAGAGCCGCTAGCATTGCTGGGATCTCGTAACTTGGCGGAGGCGGGACCTGCTGATAGCTTTGAGAAACCGGGGAGCCGGTATGTCTTCGTCCTCTATGAGAACAAAGGTTCCGTCAGGTTGGGGAACTGCAACGGTTCCTCGAAGATGCAAGGTGTCTACGATCCAGGCTTGCTGCTCTTCTTGGCACTTCTTGATGGTTTCGAAGGCTCGCAGCACCTCCTCCATTGTCTGGAGGTTCCTTAGTGGCGGGGTTCCGTTTCCCTCACTGTTATCTGTTGATCCCGTCCATGGGGAGTAGTGGGCCGGTGCGGACCGTTGAACCAGAAAGAGGCATCGGACCTTGTGACCTCGATATCGAAAAGGCGGCTCCTGGTATTCTCAACCACTCTCGGTTCGCTGGAGGGGGTGACGGATAAGGTTTAGACACAGGAATGGCCTCTCGGGATAAAAGGGGGAAAGCTCACGTGGCATGCGGTTTCCGCTTCTTTTATATTTTTTATTTTTTTGTTGTTGTTTTAATTTACTTAAAGCAGTGTTTTCTCAGAGTCCTAGGTAGGTTGGAAAAGATTGCTATTCTTTTTCGCAACTATGCTAGATCCTGGGTCAGTGGAGACCATCTGTGCGGCTATAAGCCCCTCGTTTTGCACCTGTATTTCGACGTCCCAGGGTGGACAGCCCCGGGCGAGGGTCCTATAGGGCAAGCGGTTTCCACCGGCCTAAAAGAAAAATCGAACCTAAGGACCGAGCCTGTCATGTTCGTTTTGATGCGTTAGCCATGCTGAATAGTCAACCGAGCCAGCCACTAAGTCAAGATCAGGTCAAGAGTTCGGCATGACCTCTCTTTACCTTGCTTGCGCAAGGGATCTGTGACGTTAGGCGTTGGCTGGGTCATATCGTCATGGCTGACGTATCAAAGGCGTGATGACATGGTGTCATGTGAGCATGGATGTATATCCGGGACGGAACATCGTCTGGGTGTAGCTTCGAAGATCAAGATCAGGTCAAGATTTTAGCATGACCTTTCATCGCTTTGCTTGCGCAAGGGATCTTGAGCTTCGAGCCTTGACTCAAAAAATGGCCGGTATGGTATATGTATCCAGGCTGTATGACACGGACTGGGTAAAAACCAACCGAGTCTGGACAGAGTGTGACTCAAGACTCAAACGTGCAGGGTTGACGCTTGGCTAGGATGGCATATTAGGAATGATCCCGTGCGCATCCGAGAGGCCTAGGAAGACCAAACGGACTGCAACTGAGACCACCCCGGGTTGAGGGTTGTAGTGTGCAGTGTAACCGAGGCAGCAGTGCGCGTAGCGTGCGGTGTAACCGAGGCAGTAGTGCGAGTAGTGTGCGGTCTCTAAAATTCTTTTTCTGAGTAACACAGAAGTTTTTGAAGAATTTTAAATGTATGCACAGATGTATATTGATGCATTTTTTTTGTATTTTTTTTTTTTGTAAAATAAAAAAGTAAAGCACGTGCACACACACACAACAGTTAAAGAAAAGGGTAAAATGAAAGTTTGACCCTCATCATTGTTTTAAAAATCTTTTGTTTTGTTTAAAAAGATTTTAAAACAAAAAGTCCCCAGCGAAGTCGCCAACTGAAATTACCCGGATTCGGCTCGCGCGCGGAGCCCCGGCATCTCGCGTTTGTCTCTTTCGGGATGTCGCCCGGATCCGAGAGGCAGCGCGTTCGCGCCCCGGCATCTGGCTTTATTCCATTTTAGCGTGTTGGAGGTGTCTCGCCGTTGTTTTTGCAATTGTAGAGTCGCCACGCCATTTTTATTAAGCCCAAAACATTGAAAAAGGGCATCAGTTTAGAAATAAACTGTTTTTGTGTGATGAGATTTTGAGTTCGGAGGTCAGATGACTCCTCGGGAAGAGAATATTAGAATCTTAGAGCTCACCCGAGTCGCCTCGTAAAAACGAGTCTTTCGGATACTCCTAATATTCTTTAAATGTTGTGTGTGTGTGTGTGCTTTTAAAAATGCATGCTGTATCGGATGTCTACATTGTACACTACGTATTGAAATGTATTGAAATAGTAATGGAAGGAAGCCTTACCAATGTTGGTTCGTGTCTGTCTTCCGCTGGGGAATAGTGTTTGAGGATGGAATAGTGTTCCGGTAAGGATCGGGATTGCTTCGGGAGGGGCCGGTTGTCTACGGACAGAGTTTCGGCGTGAGTTGAGATTGTAGGCTGCGTTCGGGCAGAGGTTCGGCGTGCGTTGGGATCGCAGGGATTACTCGGGCAGAGTTTCGGCATGCGTTGGGATGGCAGGAGTCACTCGGACAGAGTTTCGGCGTGCGTTCAAGCTACCGGTTTGACTCGGAAAGAGCCGGGACACCTTGGGAAAGACCAGGCAAGGCCTCGGAGTACCACGAGGGGCCTCAGAGTACCTCGAGAGTGCCTCGGGGCAGCGCGGAAGCGTCGCGGGAGCGCTCAGAGAGGCTTCGGAGCACCACGAGGGAGCTCGAAAGGCCTCGGAAGGATCCGAAAGGGGCCGGGATTGCCCCGAAGGGTCTTAGAGGGGAGCATGAAGGCTGGGGGGAGAGGAGAGAAGAGGGAAATGTGTGAAAATGAGGGAGGGGGAACCCTCTATTTATAGTGCCAGAAAACTGCAAGAAGGTCCGTACGAACCTTCTAGGTAATCTAGTTTTTTGGTTTTCCTCGATTTCAGGGAATGATGAGGATTTCTGAGATAATTATGTCCCCTCTGCAAAGAGGTCCGTACGGACCATATAGGCATGCAAAGAGGTCCGTACGGACCAACCATGTAGGGGGGTAATGATGTTCTTCGGGATTTGAGGGAATCTCGTGGACTTTAAGCGGATTTTGCAATTATGATGTCTAGGAGCAAAGAGGTCCGTACGGACTTCCATGCTTTTACACATTTTGTAATTGTGATGGCAATCTAGTTCTCGTCGAGAGCTTTCCAACCATATATGAAACGTCTTAATCGGAGTTCGTATGAAGGAGTTATGACCTCCGGAAGTTTGCCCCTAGTTTTGTCATATGCTTGGATGGAGAGCGATCTAGATTGGGGTACTTACAAATCTCCTCGCTCATCTTCCGAAACCGATAGATGTAGTATTTTGTGGTCTCGTTTGGGGCCTGCTTGACGCGAACAAGATCTGTCTTTGGTCGAGCGGGCTCACCGGCCCCAGCAAAGGCATTTAGAAAGAGGCTTCTAAACTGACCGAAAGATTTGATGGACAGGGGCCTGATGGCCAGCATCTAAGATAGGGCCTTGTCGTGAAAGTTGCGGCTAAGGCCTTGCACATTACCGATTCGTCCGACGAGAATAGGGCCATCTGTCCCTCGAATCGCCCCATATGGCTCTTGGCATTCTTGGAGCCACCATATGTATCCATCTGGGGGGCTTACCCTTCTGAATAGGTGCCTGAGCAATCTTTTCGCTGAAGGCATCCATTATGCGGCCACACCTCTGGCTGCCTTTTGGTGGGTTTCCCACATCTCGTGCATAAATTTGACAAATTTCGGGCTCTGATTATCAACTTTCTGTTTTTTAGCACGTGGAATCACGGCCTTCTCCCTGGCCGGAGCCAAGGGTCTGGCACGGCGATTTGATTGTGCCTCTTCCCCAGCCTCCTCGCTATCATCCACATGCACCACACTGCGTCTGGCCAGCTGTCCGTGATCAAGGGTTGGTTCAACCCGGTTTGCCCCCCTAGCTTGACTAGCAAGCGAGTTAGCGGGAGCTCGTTGGGAGAACCTTTGTGACCCTTGTGGGAACTGCAGTCCGCCATTTGCCTCTATCTCAAACATCTCCATTTGAGCATCATTGATGGCCATAGCCTCAGCGACCAGCTTGGATTTGGCAGTGAGGATCTCCTGTCTCTTCAGAAATTACTCCGGGGAGAGTGGAGTGTTTAAGGCGGTGTTTTTTATAAGAGCTTGGGGAGTTTTTGGGCTGTTGTTGAGGAGAGCTTGGGCTTTTTCAGCTCTGGCTTCATCTGTCAACCTATGTAAAACCCTTTGAACAGAGGAAAGGCTCTTTTGTGGCTGAGAACGAGCCCCCATCCTATTAAAAACGGAGGTCGTAGCCTTATCTTTATTGACATTGGAAGGTGAGGCCTGGTCATCCTCATGCATGGTCAAGTGACCAGCGTTTTCCAAAGTTTTAGACATGTTTCAGAAGAGAATGACTAAAAAGGAGAGCCTTTTGACAGTCAGCTGTTTAGAACACAAAGTGTGTCTGAAAACAAAGAAATTTGACGATAAACAAATGACGTTTCCCGACAATGGAACCACTGATGACGCCAAACTTTTTAGGGTCAGAAGCGGTTCAAGGATATCTGGCAGGATATTTTCGGTGGTTTGATGTACCTATAACACAACACAAATGAAGCACCGTTAAGGTCAAAGTTGGATGTTACTCCAACTCAGGCCCTCGGGTGTGAGAGTAAGAATACTGAGTAAAGAAGGCTTTGAATACCTTGAGTGTGTGTGAGTGTTTAGGGTTTGAGAATAATATGGCTTACTCAATATATTTGGAACTTACCTTGCCCAAGGGGATAAAGGTCTTCTATTTATAGGCAATGGAGAGGTGCTTGTTAATGTAAGCAATGAGACCAGCCCTAGAGGGTACTTTGGTATTTGACCGCCTACACGTGTCCGCAGATAATTGGCCCTGTCAGGGAGGGAACATTGACTGTAAAGGGAGCATGGCTGAAAGGGACATGAGCCGTGTATATGGCTTGGCGCATTAAACGAAATAGTAGGCGCATGTCTGAGCCGCATTGAATGCGTGATGGGGGAGCCGGCAACTTGCATGTCAGAGCCAGTAAGCTAACTTGCTCAGTAAGGCTTGACATTAACCGGGAGGCAGGTGAGATAACCGGGAGGCAGGTATGAGCCCGCGGTCAACATCTTGGGCGCGGTCAAAGGTATTTGACGCGGGCACGGATGGAGCGGTCATACCTCCTGCGGGCACCAATTCAGCGGTCAGGATCCCTCCGGTCTTTGAGAAGGATGATGCGGGGAGGAATCCGGTCTTGACCTCAGGCATCTATCTGTCCGCGGTCTTCACTCCAGTGATCTAAGAAATGCCACATCACCGGTTCCTTGGACCAGACCGAGCATGGGCCCGGTCCAGCAGGTAAGGGCTCATCAGTATTTTAGTGTCTTGTGCTTATCACGTGACTACTTGAATTCAGTATATACGGGGAGAAAGAACATGTGAAATTGAAATCCCTAATTTCTTCCCCCTTCTCCTTCGGTTTGATTTGCAAGGATTTGCAAGAACAGGTGAAATTGAAAGAGAATTGTTATACAGACCCGTAAAATTGTTGAGTAAACCCGTAACTTTAAAATTTCTAAATTGCCATAGAATGAAATTACTCTAATACCCTTAAATCCATTCACTCATTCTTATATAAATATTTTTTAAAACTCAATGTTAATCTCATTTCTATATACTTTTTCACTCTCTAACCATATAAATGTGTTAAATTGTTGTCTTATATATTCGGTTTTCGTGGCAAAAATTCGGTCAGAGTTTGATGATTTTTTGCCCAAAATCGATCACACCCAGCCGAAAAAACAAAAAATATTAGGCCACACCCGACCGAAAAACAAAAAAAAGTTCGGTCAGTAGTGGCCGAACTTCTTGAAAAAGTTCAGCCACTACCGGCCGAACTTCTTGAAAAAGTTCAGCCAGTACCGGCCGAACTTTTGTAATTAAGGAAAAAAATTCAAATATTTTGACATGTTATTTGGGTACATAACATCGTTTTGACATGAGAATAGAGCTAAGGTACTTTGATCAATCATTTATTTTTAAATAGACAAAAATACGACAATTATTTTGAGATGGACAAAAAAAAAGTGCGACATTTATTATGCGTAAAATCTAGGGAGAAACGCGTTTCTCCATAAGTTATGTCGAAACGGGTTACGGGTATCCAAAACCTTTTGAAAGGATATCCAGAAACTTTTTGTATTGGCCATGACCTTGTCCCATGGTTACTTCTGGATATCAGTCTCAAAGGTTCTGGATATCCAGAACCCTTTGAAAGGATATCCAGAAGCTTATGAAAGTGATATCCAGAAACCTTCAAAATGATATCCATAAACTTTCAAAATGTTTACGGATATTCATTTGATGATTTCGGATATACATTTGAAGGTTTCGGATATCGAGAAAACCTTCAATAAGCAATTTCTGGTCTTGGCCTTGGATTTGGCTTCAAATCTATTTTTTCTGGATATCCGCCCAAAGGCTTCTGGATATCCGTTCCAAAGCTTCTGGATATCCAGAACCCTTTGAGACTGATATCCAGAAATTTTCTTCTGGTTATCAAACGTATAGCTTCTGGCTATTAAAAACGCGTTTCTCCATAGTTATGGAGAAACGCGTTTCTCAGCAGACCTACTCTTTATTATGGGACGGAGGGAGTAAAAAATAACCCCCCAAAGTAGCTTTAATAGCAAGTACCATATCAATAAATCATCCACATTATTATCAGCGTGGGGAGTTCGAATTTTGGCAGGAGTAGCTGGAGCATCCAATTAATTGGTGATGTAAGAGTGATGTAAATGCCTTGTAGGAGGGCTCCCTTGGGGCCAGGAGTATAAGGGGTGCTGCCACCCTGACTATCTCGGGCATATCCCGCGATTTACCTCCCCCAGCACTCTGAGGGGCCGGAGCCTGGGGGCCAGAATTAGTCCGGCGTAAGTTGGGAACCTGGGTATCAAAAAAAAAAAAAAACTAGTAATCACCACGAGGAAAACACACTCAGCACACATGTGTCTTTTACCCATCATAAAAAACTTTCAGCCTTTCAAAATCTTACAAAAAGTACCAAGACTATATGAATACTTGGTTCCTTGGTTCCACAATTTCTATTGTGCTTGATGAAATTACGGCTGCCATATTGAATATTGTAGTGGTGGAGTCTTTCAGAGAAAGAGTTTGTCAAAGTTCTTAAGTTCTTAAGAATCAACCATCAGATTCAAGGAAAAATAGTTATAAACCCATTTCTCCATATTTTCCGGTTATCCAACTCCATAAATTCGGGCCAACTTCATTTTTTTCCAAATTTTCCTCCTTTTCAAAAATCGGCCACACCTGACTGAATATTTTTCAAAAATCGGCCACACCCGGTTGATTTTGTTTAAAAAAAATCGGGCACACCCGGCTGATTTTTTAAAACAAATCGGTTACAATCGGCTGATTTTTAAAAAAAATTGGTCAGAGCCATGGCCGACCATAAAAAGAAAAATCGGTCAACAATGGCCGACCCATAATTTCGGCGAGAGATAACACCAGATTCGTGGATCTAGGTTTCGATTTGATGATAATGGTACAGATTTGAGGTCAAGTGCAGCTCGGGTGAAAAGGGTTGCCAGAAAAAATTGGTGAATGGCCGGACTATGTGATTTGGATTGAAAAGGTTGTTGCCGGAAAAAATGGAGGATGGCCGGAATACTAAGGAAATTGAAGAGAAGGGAGTTTTTCAGTTTGTGTGTGTGGGTGTGAGTTTGAGGAATGAGGGTAAATGATTTAAAAGGGTAAAAGAGGAAGAATAGGGGTTTGTATTAACTTATTTAGGGTGGGTTTAGTGATACGGGTTTACTCAACAATTTTACGGGTCTATATAACAATTCTCAATTGAAATCTAGGGTTTGATATCCTAGAGAAATTAATCGGTAGGATGTGCAGGTGTGGTGACGGAGCGCCCATTTGCTTCACTAAGGCCATTGTTTTTCTGTCACAGCTATGGAGAATTCGCCCATATATATGAGGAGAAAGAAGAAAGCAGTCAAGGGAGTATCAGTAGGATGTGCAGGTGTGGTGACGGAGCGCCAATTTGGACAACGTGGTCCGATGATAATCCAAGGAGAAGATATACGGGTTGTCCAAACTATAAGGTATTTTAGCCAAATTTTGAGTTTGATGGAAGTCCTCTTTCGATGAACAACATCAATCATATCTCTAGGTAAAATATTTGAAGGATTCGAGAAAAAATTGTCAATACTTTGCTTGGATAGATCCAGAGTTACCGGAGGCATCAAAACGAATTGTCTTGGCCAAGTATTTGAGATTAAAAATTGAAGTTTAGATTCTCAAAGGAAGAATTTGGTGACAAAGATGGAGCAAGAGAAAAGAGAAGGAGAATTGGTGAAAGAAAAGACATACAAGTTGAAGATGAAATGTGCAAAACTAAAGGACCTAAATGATTGTTTGAAGGCTGAAATTACCAAGAGAAAAGAGAGGGAGAAGTGGTATATTTTTATGATACGTGTATTCAGTTTGGTTGTTGCACTGATGGTGGGTTTCAACAACCAATTTAGAAATAGTGGTAGCATTAGGTTTCTACCTTAGATTTGTTTATCATACCATGGTTGTATGTTTGAATTTTGAATTTAGAAAAAAACTAGTGAGTAACCCGTCGGTCCCTGACGGGGGATAAAACACTAATGTAAAAGCTAAATGTAAATACAATTCAAAAAATTAATGAGATAATTTTATGTAATATATTACAACTTGTCAAAAACATCTTTGTACACAACATTTGTAGTCGTGTCATCTGATTGTTCATGACTATTACATATAAGCACTTTAAGTCCTTTCCTTGTAGTTTCTCTAGAAAAAGCAACATATAATTATCCATGACTAAATACTGGTCTTGGAAGAAAAAGACAAACATGAGCGAGCGACTAACCATCACTTTTATTTATCGTCATTGCAAAAGAAACGGTCAGTGGGTATTGTCTTCTTTGAAACCTAATCGGGAATTTTGTTGTATCAGACGGTGACATAATCATCCTCGGTATCAACACCGTCTTACCAACATTCTTTCGGGAGAACATTACCGCCTAGACAACGTGCTTACCAATATATATATATATATTAAAATAACAGTATGTTATATGTCAAATAATCAAATAATTAATTGTATAAATGTATAATTATATACTAACAAAATTGATTTGCGTACCTAGATTTGTAACGATCAATCTTGTACTGTGAGGACCCCGACCCGAAACCTACACGTGTCCCGAGCTGGAGCGTCCTCAAACTAACCCAAATCACCTAAATTTTTAAAACTTTGATTTAACTTTCAAACATAAACACAAATAACAATACCATTTAAAAATAACTCTACTCCTCTCCACATTGGAGGAAGAGTTGACCAACTTTGAAAGTGTTCACCTGTTTTAGTTACAAAAGATTGTGGTTGTAATGTAGAAATTTAAGTTTATAATTACAAACTCCGTAAAGGAATTATACCAAAATATACATGCTACGCCAACCTATACGTACCCCGACAATCCCCAAAATCACTTCCAAACTCCTCTCCGCCCTTACTTGGCCGGTCCTCCTGTCTTGGGATCTAAAAACATTAAAGGAAGAGGGGTGAGAATAAATCTCAGCAAGCTATTATGAATGCAGCAATATGCCAAATAAGATGCAACATATAACAAGTTGCATATAACACATTGGAAAAGCTGTAAACACTTTACATTACCTCGGTTTACCTTTTCCCGTCTGAACAATAGTCGTACAACATTGGATATAATATTCCAATCTTAGGTGAGCTGCTTAAGCAATACTCACATCTTATAAGACCCATTTTTCAGGGAACCATATATGATAGTAGCAACTCTGTAAGGCTTTTGGCTCAATACAGATGATATACCCCGACCTGTGGCCACAGGAGGGGACGGTCACAGATATAACATAATCCGATCACATTAGGCCACACTTCCATAATTGATCGTATTATGTTATACCCCCAACATCAGCTGATTAACACATTATCAAGCACATAATAGTTACTTGAAATATAATCCACAAAAGAGATAAACAATATAGCCACATGGTAAAATATACTCATGTCAACCAATATCATAGTGCAACATTTATTTAAAACACTATGCATAATATAATCAATGAATATGAACTCAAGTAAGGCAATGAGGTATTGTCAATCCACCCTACATAGTCATTATACAATAATACATGGCCTCTATGAAGGTCCAAGCTAAATCTACCAAGCTGGAATCACATTTGTCAAGTTGCCAAACTAGGCTGCCTAGCGTTTTCGAAGCAATATTTAAAGTACTTCCCCAATTCCATTTTGATCACTTAAGATGTCATTGTGTAGCCAAAGTATTCTACTTTAATCTAGGTTAAAGAGAGTTCATTTTGGTTCCAGATTGATTAGGTTTGAGCAGCTCTACAGTTGGTGCAAAGTAACCATGCCAGGGCACGTCTCGTGCCCCAGGGCACGACTCGTGCCCTTTTGGCCCTTCTCAGAATCATGCGTCCCTTGACCAGCACGACTCGTGATTTACACATGGCACGACTCGTGCCTAAGGGAACGACTCGTGCCAATTTCCCTTAAAGTTGATCAGAACGATTTGGCCTCCCATCCATGAGTCGTTATCACGAGTTGGCCATGGGCACGACTCGTGCCTAGGGGCACGACTCGTGCCACGACCAAAAATAGGTAGCAGCAGCAGGATTCCTTAAGAACTCCCAAAACCCAAAACTAGGACCAAGCTTCTTCTACTTTTTTGAACCTAAAATGATTTCTAACTTTGATGATTCCATTCTAAACCATTTAACCCCAAGGGATCCTATCCTAAACATAGATCATTACCACTTGGTTTTCCACCCATTTTTCTTCCACATTTCAAGTTAACCCCTTTTAATCTACTCAACCCATTTTCTTACATTTTGATCAACTTCCATGGACAATAACATCATTCTATACCATTAACCAATTTCTCAATTTCAAGGAGGTTTCCAAAGAATCAAATAACCATGATATCAACAATAACAACAATAAATAGTTTATGAACATTTAGAGGAAGGAAAGTCATAACAACTCACGTTAGAATTTTAGGATGAAATGAAGATTTTCCTAGCTCTATGTGCTCCTCTCTTTACCCCGAATACGAAAGTACACTTGGATTGGAAAATGGAGAAGGATTTAGTTCTCTAGGGATTTGGAAAGTAAAGCTTCAATAAGGTGCTTCCATGGGAGTTCTTGGGAGGAAGTAAGAAGAATGATGAGGGAAATGATGGAAGGATGGAGGAGGTATGGGGGAGGTTGACTAAAGGGAAAAGGAATGAGGGAATTAAGGGGAGGAAGTATGGCCCCCCCATACTTCCTAATTTTATTTCTTTCAATCTTTTTAAAATAACCCTCCCAACCCATAATATTTTATTTGTGTATTTTATTATCACTCCACCTTATTATTTTATTTTATTTTAAATTATTATAACTCAACCAAATACTTTAACTTACTTTCATTTTAACCCAAGGATTTAGAATTATCTCCTAACCATCTCAACTTAACATAAACATTAAAGGCATAGAATAAGCACATAAAGTTCACATTAATATTAAAAGCATATAATATGATGCTAAAATTGTGCCTAGGGTTAGGATCGTTACACTCACTCCCCCTTAAATAAAATTCGTCTTGAATTTTAAGAAAAAGACTTACTTGAATGCTCAAACAACCAAGGGTACTTCGCTCTCATTTTCGACTCTAGCTCCCATGTTGCTTCCTCAACGGTATGATTCTTCCATAGGAATTTCACTATCGGAATACTCTTAGTCCTCAACTCCTTAACCTGGAACTCTAAGACTCTCAATGGTTCCTCAACATAAGACATATCCGCCTGAATCTCATCGGGGGGAGAACTCAAAATGTGAGAGGGGTCATGACAATACTTCCTCAACATAGAAACATGAAACACATCGTGAAGTAAAGAAAATGAGGGAGGTAACGCCAACCGGTAAGCCAAATCCCCAATCTTCTCTAGAATCTCAAACGGACCAACGAACCTCGGAGCCAATTTACCCTCATTACCAAACCTTTTAATTCCCATCCTCGGAGAGACCTTCAAGAACACAAAGTCACCAACCTGAAAAGATAAATCCCGTCTTCTATTGTCGGCGTAGCTTTTCTGTCTACTCTGAGCCTTCTTCAATCTATCCCGAATCACCTTGATCTTCTCCGTAGAATCTCGAACCAAATAAGGGCCCCAAAGTCTTGCTTCACCAACCTTGTCCCAACACATCGGAGATCTACACTTCCTACCATACAACGCCTCATACGGAGCCATCTCAATGCTAGACTGATAACTGTTGTTGTAGGCAAACTCAACTAGCGGTAGATGATCTTCCCAAGACAGTTGGAAATCCATCACACAAGCCCGTAACATATCCTCAAGTATCTGAATGGTTCTCTCGGACTGACCGTCGGTTTGAGGATGAAACGCCGTACTAAAACACAATTTAGAACCCAAGGCTTCATGCAATGCTCTCCAAAATCTAGAAGTGAATCTCGGATCTCTGTCGGAAACAATGCTAACCGGAACCCCGTGAAGTCTAACAATCTCCTTCATATACAACTGGGCTAACTTTTCCATCGAGAACTTGGTTGACACCGGAAGAAAATGAGCCGACTTTGTCAATCTATCCACAATAACCCAAATAGCATCCATCTTCTTCGCGGTAAGAGGCAAACCCGAAACAAAATCCATCGAGATCCCTTCCCATTTCCATTCCGGAATATCCAATGGTTGAAGTAACCCCGCCGGTCTCTGATGTTCGGCCTTAATTTGTTGACAAGTTAAACACTTGGAGACATAATCCGCAATTTCCCTCTTCATACCATTCCACCAATACCCACGCTTCAAGTCTTGATACATTTTGGTACTACCCGGATGAATCGCAAACTTGGACTTATGACCATCCTCTAAAACACGCCTCTTGATTTCCGGTGATGAAGGAACACAAATTCTCCCTTGGAAGGTTAAAACCCCATCTCTATTCAACGCAAATTCCCCGGCTTTCCCATTTTGCACTTGTCCCAAAATTTTCTTTAACTCCGGATCACTTTGTTGAGCTTCCTTCAAATCTCCATACAATGTAGGAACGGCTCGCACATTTGCAAGTAATACTCCACTCCTCAACTCTTGGGTACTCAAAGCTGTCACATAAGCCTTTCGGCTAATCGCGTCCGCCACCACATTGGCCTTCCCCGGATGATAAGAAATTACACAATCAAAATCCTTCAAGAACTCTAGCCATCTCCTTTGTCGATTATTCAACTCCTTTTGGGTAAACAAGTATTTCAAACTCTTATGGTCGGTGAATATCTCAAATTTCGCCCCATAAAGGTAATGCTTCCACTTATGCAACGCAAACACGATCGTCGCCAGTTCCATATCATGAGTAGGGTAATTCTGTTCCGCCGGTGATAACTTCCCAGAGGCATACGCAATAACTTTCCCATTTTGCATTAATATACATCCCAAACCCGCCTTCGAGGCATCACTATAGATAACAAAATTCTCGCAACCATCCGGAAGGGTAAGAATAGGAGCCGTTGTCAACCTCTTCTTCAACTCATTGAAACTTGCTTCACACTTGGAATCCCATACAAATGATACATCTTTCCGAGTCAACCTTGTCAACGGAGTCGCAATTCGAGAAAACCCTTCAATGAACCTTCAATAATACCCTGCCAAGCCAAGAAAACTATGAACCTCAGTCACAGTCGAATGTTGCTTCCAATTAACCACGGCCTCAATTTTTGAAGGATCCACTAAAATTCCCGAACTCGACACTACATGCCCCAAGAAGGAAATCCGCTCAAGCCAAAACTCACACTTGCTGAACTTGGCGTACAACTGCTTCTCCCGAAGAACTGACAAGACAATCCTCAAATGCTTTTCATGCTCCTCCCGGGACTTAGAATAAACAAGAATGTCATCTATGAATACCACCACAAAGCTATCTAGATAAGGCTTGAAAATACGGTTCATCATATCCATAAACACGGCTGGAGCATTAGTCAACCCGAAAGGCATCACCACAAACTCATAATGACCATATCTCGTTCGGAAAGCTATCTTGGCAATGTCATCCGGTCTAATCTTCAACTGATGGTATCCGCTTCTCAAATCAAGTTTTGAGTAGATAACGGAACCTTGAAGTTGGTCGAACAAATCATCTATATGCGGAAGAGGATATTTATTCTTTATGGTGGCTTGGTTCAACAAACGATAATCAATACATAATCGTAAGGTACCATCCTTCTTCCTAACAAATAAGACCGGTGCTCCCCACGGTGACACACTTGGGCGAATAAAACCCCGGTCTAACAATTCTTGCAATTGGGCCTTCAACTCTTTTAACTCGGCCGGAGCCATTCTATAGGGTGCTTTAGAGATAGGTGCGGTACCGGGCACTAAGTCAATACAAAACTCTACCTCACGATCCGGAGGCATAGAGTACTCGCTAGAGAATACATCACTAAATTCATTGACAACCGGGACATGAGCTAACTCGAGGGACTTCTTATTGGAATCTACCACATAAGCCAAGTACCCCGCACACCCTTTAGATAGCATTTTCCTAGCCTTTAAAGCAGAAATAACATGTAGACCGAACATAGATTTGTCCGCATCAAATATAAAAGTAGGCACATCAGGCATAGCAAATGAGACTCGTTTTCTACGACAGTCTACCAAAGCATGACACTGACTCAACCAATCCATCCCAAGGATCACATCAAAGTCACGAATTGGTAACTCGACCAAATCCATCGGCAATACATGCCCACATATAGTCACATCACAACCATGATATATCAAAGAAGATGTAAGGCACTCTCCCATGGAAGTAGAAACCTCCAACACATAAGGCATGGATTCAGGCAATTTATGCAATGAAAATGCAAAGTGAGATGCCACAAAAGAATGGGAAGACCCGGGATCTATAAGAATGCGGGCCTTAACTCCCGAGACAAGGACTATACCTCTAATAACGGCATTGGGATCGACTTCTCCTCTACCCAAGGCGAACACTCGACCTTGCACTCTATCTTTGGGCTTCCCGTCTATATCTCTCTTCACACCACTACCTTGTCCCCCTTGACCACTACCCGAAGCTTGCTTCTTTTGCCACTTGGGACAATTCCTCCGGAAATGGCCCGATGCACCACACTCCAAACATTTGCCTTTCTTGCTCCAACACTTATCCTCCGAATGCCCCACCTTCTTACAATATCCACACAACATACCAAACTGACCTGGAGTTGAACGATTTGCCGGAGCTGCCACATTTCCTCCTCTACCTGTTCCCGAAGCTGATGTCCTTGGTTGTCCTCTATTCTGCTCGGAACATTAACCTTGGAATCTATTTCTGCTTCCACCCTCAACTTTACTAAGATGCTCCTCTATATCATTCTCAATCCGATACGCCATATTCACGGCTGTCTGGAACTTGGCGAAGTCATGCGTCAGTAACTGCTTCCGAAACTCCACCCTTAAACCATTCACGAACCGGTATATCCGCCTCTCTTCCTCCGATACCAAATGGGGACAATATCGGGCTAACTCCGTGAACTTGGCTGAATATTATGCTATGGTCATTCTCCCTTGCTCCAATTTCAGAAACTCAACCTCCTTTTTATCTCTAGTAACCATCGGAACGAAATGATCCCGGAACTTGCGTGTGAAATTTTCCCAAGTCTGCGGTGTCAAATCTCGATCCCAGCCATCCTTCACTACCTGCCACCAGTGCTCTGCGGGTCCTTCCAACTTGAAAACGATGCACCTTACCTTTTCTGCATCCGAGCTCTCCATTGCCGCAAAAATCTTATTCATAGCTTCAAGCCATCTTTCCGCCTTCGTCGGATCCGGATCTCCGTTGAAACTAGGAGGAGACATCTTCACAAATTTCTCTAAGCCATGGTGCCCTTGCCTACCTTCGGGTTGTTGTCCTCTACCTTGATTCTGATTTGCCATATTCTGAAGAAACACTCAGAACATATCCATCATTTCGGCATTCAGATTACCAACATTTCCCAAAGCCCGATCCTGATCTCCATCATTACCAGCCATTAGTACAAACTCCTGTATTAAACACTCGACGTCAGTTATCACACACTCTCACTCAGCTAGACTCTACCTGAGAACTCTAACCGAGCTCTGATACCAACTGTGAGGACCCCGACCCGAAACCTACACGTGTCCCGAGCTGGAGCGTCCTCAAACTAACCCAAATCACCTAAATTTTTAAAACTTTGATTTAACTTTCAAACATAAACACAAATAACAATACCATTTCAAAATAACTCTACTCCTCTCCACATTGGAGGAAGAGTTGACCAACTTTGAAAGTGTTCACCTGTTTTAGATACAAAAGATTGTGGTTGTAACGTAGAAATTTAAGTTTATAATTACAAACTCCGTAAAGGAATTATACCAAAATATATATGCTACGCCAACCTATACGTACCCCGACAATCCCCAAAATCATTTCCAAACTCCTCTCCACCCTTACTTGGCCGGTCCTCCTGTCTCGGGATCTAAAAACATTAAAGGGAGAGGGGTGAGAATAAATCTCAGCAAGCTATTATGAATGCAGCAATATGCCAAATAAGATGCAACACATAACAAGTTGCATATAACACATTGGAAAAGATGTAAACACTTTACATTACCTCGGTTTACCTTTTCCCATCTGAACAATAGTCGTACAACATTGGATATAATATTCAAATCTTAGGTGAGCTGCTTAAGCAATACTCACATCTTATAAGACCCATTTTTCAGGGAACCATATAAGAGAGTAGCAACTCTGTAAGGATTTTGGCTCAATACAGATGCTATACCCCGACCTGTGGCCACAGGAGGGGACGGTCACAGATATAACATAATCCGATCACATTAGGTCACACTTCCATAATTGATCGTATTATGTTATACCCCCAACATCAGCTGATTAACACATTATCAAGCACATAATAGTTACTTAAAATATAATCCACAGAAGGGATAAACAATATAGCCACATGGTAAAATATACTCATATCAACCAATATCATAGTGCAACATTTATTTAAAACACTATGCATAATATAATCAATGAATATGAACTCAAGTAAGGCAATGAGGTATCATCAATCCACCCTACATAGTCATTATACAATAATGCATGGCCTCTATGAAGGTCCAAGTTAAATCTACCAAGCTGAAATCACATTTGTCAAGTTGCCAAACTAGGCTGCCTAGCGTTTTCCAAGCAATATTTAAAGTACTTCCCCAATTCCATTTTGATCACTTAAGATGTCATTGTGTAGCCAAAGTATTCTACTTTAATCTAGGTTAAAGAGAGTTCATTTTGGTTCCAGATTGATTAGGTTTGAGCAGCTCTACAGTTGGTGCAAAGTAACTATGTCAGGGCACGACTCGTGCCCTTTTGGCCCTTCTCAGAATCATGCGTCCCTTGACCAGCACGACTCGTGATTTACACATGGCACGACTAGTGCCTGAGGGCACGACTCGTGCCAATTTCCCTTAAAGTTGATCAGAACGATTTGGCCTCCCATCCACGAGTCGTTATCACGAGTTGGCCATGGGCACGACTCGAGCCTAGGGGCACGACTCGTGCCACGACCAAAAATAAGTAGCAGCAGCAGGATTCCTTAAGAACTCCCAAAACCCAAAACTAGGACCAAGCTTCTTCTACTTTTGTGAACCTAAATTGATTTCTAACTTTGATGATTCCATTCTAAACCATTTAACCCCATGGTATCCTATCCTAAACATAGATCATTACCACTTGGTTTTCCACCCATTTTTCTACCACATTTCAAGTTAACCCCTTTTAATCTACTCAACCCATTTTCTTACATTTTGATCAACTTCCATGGACAATAACATCATTCTATACCATTAACCAATTTCTCAATTTCAAGGAGGTTTTCAAAGCATCAAATAACCATGATATCAACAATAACAACAATAAATAGTTTATGAACATTTAGAGGAAGGAAAGTCCTAACAACTCACCTTAGAATTTTAGGATGAAATGAAGATTTTCCTAGCTTGATGTGCTCCTCTCTTTACCCCGAACACAAAAGTACACTTGGATTGGAAAATGGAGAAGGATTTAGTTCTCTAGGGATTTGGAAAGTAAAGCTTCAATAAGGTGCTTCCATGGGAGTTCTTGGGAGGAAGTAAGAAGAATGATGAAGGAAATGAGGGAAGGATGGAGGAGGTATGGGGGAGGTTGACTAAAGGGAAAAGGAATGAGGGAATTAAGGGGAGGAAGTATGCCCCCCCCCCATACTTCCTAATTTTATTTCTTTCAATCTTTTTAAAATAACCCTCCCAATCCATAATATTTTATTTGTGTATTTTATTATCACTCCACCTTATTATTTTATTTTATTTTATTTTCAATTATTATAACTCAACCAAATATTTTAACTTACTTTCATTTTAACCCAAGGCTTTAGAATTATCTCCTAACCATCTCAACTTAACATAAACATTAAAGGCATAGAATAAGCACATAAAGTTAACATTAATATTAAAAGCATATAATATGATGCTAAAATTGTGCCTAGGGTTAGGGTCGTTACATGTACCGTTACACAATTCTGAAGCTTGATCTATATTTCCTAACAACATGACGATACATCCAATCTTTAGCTCCAGTATGTGATTAGGTATTCTAGAGCACTTGACGGTGTTTAGGAATCCAGTTGAAAATATATCTTCGGCTGATTGGTTAAATTCCTCGTCTTTGCATATGGCGTCAGAACTCATGTATTTTACTTCTTTTTCAGGAAAGAGCGACATAACATACTTATTATTACTGTCAACAATCTCATTTGTTGGTGCAAGTATAGCCCGATTCTGAAAAAATCCATCAACATCTGTATTCTGCATTAAGTTCGGGTATATGGAATCCACGATAGCTGAGATGGTATTGACAAAATCACTTATCAATATGTCATCTGATATTTTGATTTCATCTTCACCATGGTTCTTATCACCTATAGTAATAAGCAACATATAATAAATAAATATTAGTAAAAATATGAACTTAAAAGGAAGTACAAATCAATATTAAAATTGAGAGAAGACCGAAAAATTATGAAGCAGTTTTTACTAATATTAGGACGGATATAGTACATAAATTGCAACAAAGGTAGTAAGGCTTTTGAGACAGAGGTAGTAATAACCAACGGATAACATACATATCTATATCTTAAAAGCAGTTGTTACTTATCACCTGCAGTCCCATCACCAACGGATAATAACCAATTTGCAAACGACCTGATATCCTCAACATCCGAAGAAGACGAACCACCCTACATAAATTATTATATTTTAGTCTTATTATAACTATTAAAATATAGATACGTATACATAATGTTAAACAAAATTATTTGAAAATCACCTTTAATCTCGAATTTTGTGTTAACCTTAGTACTTTGCATTCATTCCATAGTGTCGATGAACATAGTGAAGCATGCACAATATCATTTCTGCTACCCATAGATACGACCGGAAGAATTTGTCTGAAATCTTCACCAAATACCACAACCTTACCACCAAACGGCTTATCACATAACCGTCCATCAAGGCCACGGATAATCTCTCAAGCTATGATCAAGTGCCTCGAAGCAGTGTTTATGTGCCATTGGAGATTCGTCCCAAATAATAAGTGATGTTTTTTGAAGTAACTGCCTCATCAGAACCTGGCTTAAGTTTGTTACACATGGAAGTCTCATCAAGCTGTAAAGGTATACCAAATATAGAAGGGGCAGTCCTACCTCCGGGACGTAATAATGAAGAAATACCATTTGATGCAACTGCAACTGCAATCTTCCTCTGCATCCGTAATGCAGCATATAATGTCTTCCACATAAACTTTTTTCCCGTCCCTCCATAACCATACAGGAAGAATACTCCACCATTTCCACTATCGACAGCTGACATGATTTCTTCATATACTTCCTTCTGCTCAGCCGTGAGTTGTTTATACAACCTGGCATGCTCAGCCTTCATCTCTTCTATATCATATGATGTTTCATCTAAAATAAATCTGTTCTGTGCATCCACAATAGCAGAGTCGATTGGCTTAGGCATATTTATAAACTTATGCAGGCTACTTCCATTTTGAACCAATATCTTTTCAATTTCTGCTAAAGTAAGATTCTTCTTCTGTTCTTCGTTTAGTTTCATTCCTGGCACAATTATGAAAAAATTCAATTAAATATATATCCAAGAGTTAATATAATAATAATTAAAGGAATACAAATTATATATATACGTATACTACATATAAGATAAAACATATAGGGAGTACGAAATAATATATGTCCTTAAATTAAATGTTAAAACTTGGAACTCAATATATTTGACAAAATGCATTATGATTATATAATATCTCTACATGAAAATGTCTTCCACATAAACGTCTTTCCCGTCCCTCCATAACCATACAGGAAGAATACTCCACCATTTTCACTATCGACAGCTGACATGATTTCTTCATATACTCCCTTCTGCTCAGCCGTGAGTTGTTTATACAACCTGGCATGCTCAGTCTTTATCTCTTCTATATCATATGATGTTTCATCTAAAATAAGCATGTTCTGTACATCCCCAATAGCAGAGTCGATCGGCTTAGGCATATTTGTAAACTTATGCAGGCTATTTCCATTTTGAACCAATATCTTTTTAATTTCTGCTAAAGTAAGATTCTTCTTCTATTCTTCGTTTAGTTTCAATCCTGCCACAATTATGAAAAAATGCAATTAAATATATATCCAAGAGTTAATATAATAATAATTAAAGGAATACAAATTATATATATATATACGTATACTACATATATAAGATAAAACATATAGGGAGTATGAAATAATATATGTCCTTTAATTAAACATTAAAACTTGGAACTCAATATATTTGACAAAATGCATTATGATTATATAATATCTCTACATGAAAATGTCTTCCACATAAACGTCTTTCCCGTCCCTCCATAACCATACAGGAACAATACTCCACCATTTCCAATATCGACAACTGACATGATTTCTTCATATACTCCCTTATGCTTAGCCGTGAGTTGTTTATACAACCTGGCGTGCTCAGCCTTCATCTTTTCAATATCATATGATGTTTCATCTAAAATAAGCCTGTTCTGTGCATCTTCAATAGCAGAGTCGATCGGCTTAGGCATATTTGTAAACTTATGCACGCTACTTCCATTTTGAACCAATATCTTTTCAATTCCTGCTAAAGTAAGATTCTTCTTCTGTTCTTCGTTTAGTTTCTTGACACAATTATGAAAAAATGCAATTAAATATATATACAAGAGTTAATATAATAATAATTAAAGGAATGCAAATTATATATATACGTATACTACATATATAAGATAAAACATATAGGGAGTTCGAAATAATATATGTCCTTAATTTAAACACTAAAACTTGGAACTCAATATATTTAACAAAATGCATTATGATTATTTAATATCTCTACATGAAAATGTCTTCCAGATAAACGTCTTTCCCGTCCCTCCATAACCATACAGGAAGAATACTCCACCATTTCCACTATTGACAGGTGACATGATTTCTTCATATACTCCCTTCTGCTCAGCCGTGAGTTGTTTATACAACCTGGCGTGCTCAGTATTCATCTCTTCTATACCATATGATGTTCCATCTAAAATAAGCATGTTCTGTGCATCCTCAATAGCAGAGTCGATCGGCTTAGGCATATTTGTAAACTTATGCCGACTATTTCCATTTTGAACCAATATCTTTTTAATTTCTGCTAAAGGAAGATTCTTCTTCTATTCTTCGTTTAGTTTCAATCCTGCCACAATTATGAAAAAATGCAATATATATATATATATATACATATATATACATATATACATATATATATATATATATATATGTATATATACATATATATATATATATATATATATATATACATATACATATATATATATATATATATATATATATATATATATATATATATACTCCCTCCGTCCCAAACCTAGGTGCACAGTTTGACTTTTTTATGAAATTTGACCATACAATAACGAGAAATTAGAACATTTTGATGAAATTTTAAAAGTTGTTATTGATTTATTACTAACAACACTAACAATTAAAAGTTTTAAAATTTAATTATAATATATCAATTTATCGTTATTGTATGGTCAAATTTTATAAAAAAGTCAAACTGTGCACCTAGGTTTGGGACGGAGGGTGTATATATGGAGTACGAAATAATATATGTCCTTTAATTAAACGTTAAAACTTGAAACTCAATATATTTGACATGCATTATGATTGTATAATATCTCTACATGAAAATTAGCGCTGGAGGGAATGATGATACTATTACTGTGAGACGGTGGGAGTACGTTCATTTGTAAATATTAAATAACCAATAAATTTGTTCTTCAATCAATAGCAAAATTATATGTTGTAAATAAAATTGATAACAAATTAGTGCGACACGGAGGAAGTACAAATTTAAAAAATGTACTACAATCAACTTTATATCTCAAATATTCGACCAAAGCATAAACATGTATGTAATATCCATATTAGATAGTTAATGCGGGACGGATGGAGTGGTGAATATTTTCGCCATACGGTCGGAGTACACTATTGAAAGTAGAACAAATATCCAGTATATTTTACTTTAATTACGGTTAGAAAAAAAATTAGAATGGTGTTTTATAAGCATTTGTAATTATATTATATATTAGAGAAAATATATAAATATATGTAATATTAAATGAAAACCTATATTAGATTTAAAGATGATAAACTTGTCCGAATTATTTTGCAGTTTCCTATAGCTGTATTCCATGTCATCGGAAAGTTCCTCACAAGTCTTATCCCATACCTCGTGCGATATATTCATGGAATTAGACAGTAATAGGACAACAAATAGTCTCCTTAAGGCTACATACATTTTCCAACCAGCTGCTTCTTTTATTGCATCGACATATTCCTTGTCGTCATCTGACAAACCCAAGGCATAGCAAGCTAATTTAAAGTCCTTATAGACAACATGATCAACGGTTCACAAATCTTTAAAATTTTTGCAACCAGCTTTATGATTCAACATAATCCTCAAGTTGTACAATTTTTCACAGCCGACCGGCACATGATATTTCCTTCCAAAAGAATGATATATTCTATTTTTTGGATCATAGATTCAAAAAATGTATTAGTAATAAAATAAATCTCATTATAAATCTATTATTCCAGCAAATTAAAAGAATGATAACAAATATTTTAATTTAAATCATATTTGATAACTAACCTGAGAGTTAAGGCATATCATATCAAAAGAAATCATTCCTTTTTTATCAGTGTCTTTTACTAATCTCAAAATCCGCACAACAATGCTACGTTGTTTAGTAGCTCCCTCAATATCGCGAATAGCTATCTCTTGCCCACGTTTTGCCATATAGCCTTTTTTTTTTTTTAATAAATTGTAAAATACGTGAGTTAGTTTATATAAGGTGTTATTTTCATAGTTAGTTTGTATAATACACGTATAATACGTGAGTTAGCGTTAATTTGAAAGAAACTCACGTACGCCATAATTTGAAAGAAACTTGCAATAAAAATTTATTTTTTATTTCCTACTCCACTACTCTTTTTCTTACTTTAGTTTCCAAATTCACAACATCTGCTCCACTATCAATATTATACATATATATATATATATGTATACATATATATATGTATATATATATACATATATACATGTATATATATATACATATATACATGTATATATATATACATATATACATGTATATATATATATATATATATTTTTTTTTAATTCTCGTGTATTCAATTAGTAGCCTTTACTATGAGTTGGATGGAGTATTTACTATTATAAAAAAAAAACATTGGAATCTTAGTGAAATAAAAGAATTCTCGCCCTCATTAATTTATATGCTTAATGATAATATTTTTTCCCTCTTAATAAATAAATTATCGTGACAAAGTGTCATTAAATCTTAAATATTAAATAAAATATATTAAAAGATTGAGTTTCGTCAATATGACTGGAGAGTGTGTAGTATCACTTAGGAAAGGGAATATGTACTCGCTCTGTTTTAAAATCATATTTCAAAAAAATTTAAATTTGCTTTTCATCATGAGAGCAAATTTTTAAAGTTTTTTTAGACATTCATTTTGTGAGGGAGAGAGTAGAAAGGTTATTTTGGGACCGAGGAATTATATATTATTAAGAATATACAACACCCACAAAGTAAACAAAAAAAATTAGAAATACCTCTGTCCTTGGACGCCAAAAAGAAACGTGGTAGTAAAAACTTGCCGAAAAACTTGGTCGGGAATAGAAAAGCTCTCAGCAGAAAAAAATAGGAATGAATAACAAAAGAAAACACAACTAAAGAAGAAAGAATTGTATTTTTTTTTATTTTTTTTTTTAAAAAAAAAAAAAAAAAAAGAAAGGCTTGTAAACCAATATCACTTACCAACTCTCCATTCTGAAAAAACATTTTAGCAAGCAACTTCTTTCTATTTTTTTATTGTTATCTTCTATTTTCCTTTCTCTCCTCTCGATATCTCTTTTTCTCTCTCTGTTTCCTTTTCTTTTTTTTTTTATTTACCCACACGAGCCAAAACACTGTTGGTGATTTTAGTATCACTCAACTTATTTTATTATAATGATGATTTATTAAGAGATCAATGTGATTCGTATTAGACTCGGATACGAGTAAGGGAAAGTGTGGAGTACACACTCGTTTGAGCTAAAACGAAGTCAACCTCGATAAAGAAGTAAAAGTTAAAGGGTAGCACATTTTGCTGATGTGCTCGGCCGAGCAGAGTCCTTGACTCGGCCGAGCAGAGCATATCAGATTGGCCAAGTTTCTGGAGAGTCTTGCTCGGCCGAGGCATGTGCCTTGCTCGGCCGAACAGTATGAACAACACGGCCGTGCAGTTCATAAGACACGGTCGTGCAGCTTGACAGAATTTCACTAGACATATGTGCTCGGCCGAGCGAGTCCCTTGACTCGGCCGAGCAGTTCCTGAACAGGTGCCTTTTCAAAGTGAAAAGACACATTGTTTAGCTAAAGTCATGTCTTTTGAATGTACCCTTTTATTGATACCTCTCCATCTGTTTAAATACAGATGTTTGATCTCATTTATAACACACATAACATACAAGTGATACAACAATAATGAAAGCAAAACAATTCTCAAGTTTTTGATTTGTTCTCTTTGCCTAGAAAACAAATTGTGTGATTGTCTTATCCCAATAAAGATTTTGTGTAACCCAGGCATTAAGGGTCGAAATACTTTATTCAAAAAGTGAATTATACACAATTCAATCACATATCCGGCCTCAGTATCAAGTTCAAGGCCCTATATTTCCCCTACAAACACATCTGTACCAAAAAGAAGATAAAAACAACCACTTTTTTTCCTTAAACAATCTGAGCTACACCTCCAAGGCTCCAACTAGCTCATGTGAAGGAGATTTGCTGTCAAATTATTTCCATGCAAGCAAAACAGAAAGTGTGCCAAATCAAACCCATTTTTTTTGTCTCTTTAAAATACAACCCAAATCCGGACAGCTGCCCTTTGTTATTTTTATTATAGCCAAATTACTATTGTACCCTTATAATCCCTCCGTCCCATAATATAATGATACTTACCCAAAAATTACTACTTTACTTTTACTAGTATTATTTCTAAACTAAACACTACTTATCATTATTATTATCTTTAAAATAATAACGCTGTTTTAAAACGCAAATATATGTACTCAAAATGGACCAAATAATTGGGGTGTCACAGTTCAAAAGACCTAGTTTTGAGAATAAGAAGTCCTCTAACTCTGTACAGTATAGGGCTTGTCGTTGTTTTGGTCACTATGCTACTATGCTAATGAGTGTGCTAGCACCCTAAAAAAAAAGGAATAAGCCTAACTGATTCTTTGAGTGATAGTGAGGATGAAGAGGAAATAACTAACATCTCTATGCTTAATTGTTCTTCCTCCTGTTTCAATGCCCATTTTACAGGTACAGAAGAAGGAGATTATGAGGAAGATATATATGTGGACTCAGATGTGGACACAACCATGTACACATTTGAATACACACTAATCTGACACTCATCTGTTTCTCTATAAAAGGAGACTCAAATGCTGAAAGTCGAGATGTCCCCTATGAAGAATTCTTTGAGACTTACATGAAGTTACACATTGATTTAGTCAAAAGAATAGACAATATCGAGCTAATGGCCAAGGTAAATAAAATTCTCACTAAATAAAATTCTCACTGATAAATTGTCTGCTTGTAAAAGTGAGAATACTAGACTTTCAAAAGAAAATGATGATCAAAAGGATTCCATTGCTAAACTTGAGGTTCTGGTAACTAAGAAAGAAGTTGAACTTGAAAAGGTGAAAAATGATTTTGAAAAAGCTAAAGGTAGTACCAACCAAGTTGAATACCGGGAAAATAAAACTTGATGAATCTTTATCTCTTGATATTACTAGAAAAACTGGTCTTGGTTTTGGAAGTCCAAAATTTGTAAAAGAGGGTTGTGGGGTTTCAAAATCTGGAAAGAAACCTATTTTGATTTGTAGAAAACAAAGGAGAAGGCATTACATCTGGCATTACTACCTTGCTCACGGGCACATTCGTCCCTTTTTTTACAAATTAAAAGCTGATAAAAAAGCTGGATGTGTGAATCAATCCCAAATGTATGATATGATGTGTAAATAGATGTACACACATCATAGCACACATCCGAGAGCACAACAACAAGTGCACCACAACAGAAATGTTAAAACCAAATGGGTAGAGAAACCAAGTGCTACATGTAATGTAGTATACTCTTCTTTCAAAAGTAGTGTCACTGGTTCTCGGTACTTTGTTATGTTGGGATTGGAGTCCTAAACTACAAGGAAGAAAAGGGGCCTAAGTCGGAGGAGTTGCTGAATCAAGGAGGAAATTCGGGGAAGACCTTTTGTCGAGATGGGCGACCGCCCAGGAGGTGTTGGGCGACCGCCCAGGAGTTCAGTAGGTTCGGCTTGGGGAATTTTCTACTTGGGCGACCGCCCATGGAGTGGTGGGCGACCGCCCACGTGTCGGATCAGAATTTTCTGCAGCAGATTTGTTTTCTATTTTGATTAGAACTCTTCTTAAATTAGATTTAGGGTTCCTTGTATAACTATATAAGCATAATTTCAGCCTAGAACACATTGTAGCAACATATTAGAAGGAGACTAATAACATATTGGCTTGGCAATTGCCCCCGGACGTAGTTCACGAGTTGGTGAATGAACCGGGTAAACAACTCTTGTGTTCTTGTGTGTAATTGTTTCTTTCTTGTACGTGTGGGTGTGTTGAATTCTTTGTTTTGATTGCAACGGAGTATCGCCAATTTCACAACAACTGGTATCAGAGCTTTGGTTCGGAGGATTCAAAATCTTTTCATTAGTTGATTAATTTTGAATCGCGTTCTTGGGGATTTTGGTGAAGCAGTCAAGATGAAGAACTCAATCGAGAAATTCAACGGTGTGAATTTCACGTTTTGGAAGACAAGGATTGAAGACTACCTTTATTGTAAGGATCTTCATGGACCCTTGAAGGCGAAGCCCGAAGACATGTCACAAGGGGATTGGGAGACGTTGGATCGGAAGGCGTTAGGAGCGGTAAGGAGTGCCCTAACCGACGACGTTGCATGGAACGCTATGGAGGCCAAGACAACGGTGGAGTTGCTACAAACGCTGTCGGACATGTATGAGAAGCCGTCGAATATCAATAAGGTGAATTTGATAAAGAGGTTTGCGAATGCGAAGATGTCGAGAGGGCGAGACAGCGGCAAGTCATATCGGCAATTTCAAAGGTATGGTGGACCAATTGAAAAGTGTTGATATTACTTTCTCCGATGAAGTGCTAGCTTGTTTTCTACTAAAGTCATTGCCTGATAGTTGGGAGGTTACTGTCACAACGATTAGTACGTCGAAAACAACATTGGTGTATACGGAGGTTAGAGATCTCATCCTTCAAGAGGAGTTGCGAAGGAAAGAGAAAAGGGGAGAATCTT
The DNA here is from genome assembly GCA_022495995.1 of Adenophora triphylla var. japonica. Classification (NCBI taxonomy): domain Eukaryota; kingdom Viridiplantae; phylum Streptophyta; class Magnoliopsida; order Asterales; family Campanulaceae; genus Adenophora; species Adenophora triphylla. The sequence goes on from JAFEMH010003598.1 coordinate 153,267, forward strand.
TCGTAGATGGGGCTGCACTTAGGGTGGAGAGAAAAAGGGGAGGACCGAAAAAGGGGAAAAAGGTCAAGTGCTACAATTGTGGTGAATTGGGGCATATCAGTTATGACTGTCCGAGAAAAGATGGTGGTGCTAACGTGGTGGATGATGGTGGTGATGTATTAATCCTAGGGGAGGAGCAGTCGGGTGAAGATTGGGTGTTGGATTCTGGAGCTTCTTGTCATGCTAGTGGGGATGCAGAATCAATGAAGCGGTACAAAACTGGAGATTTTGGGGTTCTCTACCTTGGTGATGGTCAACCATTGAAGATCAAAGGTAAGGGGGATGTGATGATGAAGACACCTAACGGGACTGTTTTACAACTACACGACGTGATGCATGTTTCGGATTTGAGAAGGAGAGTGTTTTCTGTGGGACAACTTGACAGTGAAGGGTATGGTGTTTCTTTCATTGGTGGGTCTTGGGAAATCACAAAAGGGGCTAAGGTGTTGGCTCATGGGGTTAAGGGGAAGATGTTGTACTCTACCTACAATGTCAATGTTCGTTCCGGTGGGAGCAAGAGGCTAAAGAACCGGCCTGTTGGTGTAAAAAGGGGAGACATCAAGAAACGGTATGTTGGGGAGGACACAAAGTTGATCAACGTGGTGTGGATGTCCAAGGGCCCTAACAGAGAGCGGATTCAGACCAAGAACAGACGATGCAAGAAACAAGGTATGTCCGAGTTTCAAGGGGAAGCATTGCGAGGAAGGTGGGTCTGGAGGGAGAAGGCAAAGTTAGACTTGCGGGGAGAAATCAAGGTAGAAGCTGATTTGGGGAGGCAAGAACGATCTAACACGAAGAGGTTGAAACGTCGCTTGGTTTCAACTCGCCTTGGTACTTGAGGAGAGGTGCGGTAGTGTCAAGCCAATATGGATGAGGGGGGAATATGTTCAAAGGTCTTTACTCCGTGGTGGGAGTTGATGGGTGATTTTATGTTTGTTAGTTTAGTCTCCGGTAGGAGATTGTTGGGATTGGAGCCCTAAACTACAAGGAAGAAAAGGGGCCTAAGTCGGAGGAGTTGCTGAATCAAGGAGGAAATTCGGGGAAGACCTTCTGTCGAGATGGGCGACTGCCCAGGAGGTGTTGGGCGACCGCCCAGGAGTTCAGTAGGTTCGGCTTGGGGAATTTTCTACTTGGACGACCGCCCATGGAGTGGTGGGCGACCGCCCACGTTTCGGATCAGAATTTTCTGCAGCAGATTTGTTTCCTATTTTGATTAGAACTCTTCTTAAATTAGATTTAGGGTTCCTTGTATAACTATATAAGCATAATTTCGGCCTAGAACACATTGTAGCAACATATTAGAAGGAGACTAATAACATATTGGCTTGGCAATTGCCCCTGGACGTAGTTCACGAGTTGGTGAATGAACCGGGTAAACAACTCTTGTGTTCTTGTGTGTGATTGTTTCTTTCTTGTACGTGTGGGTGTGTTGAATTCTTTGTTTTGATTGCAACGGAGTATCGCCAATTTCACAACATGTTAGTGGGTTCTCTAGGCACATGACAAGGAATCAGGATGTTTTGACTGACAATGAGTCTGTCAATGGGGAAAAAGTGAATTTTGGTTGTCATGCACATGGAAAGATAATTGGGAAAGGGACTCTAGCGGTTAAGGGTCTTCCAAAATGGCATAATGTTTTCCATGCAGATAGACTAAAGGCAAACCTAATCAGCATTAGTTAGATGTGTGATGATGACCTTCATGGGAAGTTTGATAAGAGTGTGTGTGAAGTATTTGATAAATCTAACAAGTGTGTCTTTACAGCCCTAGATCTACTGACAATTGCTACTAGTTTGGTGACAATCTGTCATGTCTAAGTACCACTCTAAATGATGTCAATCTGTGACATCAAAAGTTAGGACATGCTACCGGTAGGAAATTGGAAGAATTAAAAAGATTTGAGGCTGTGAAAGATCTCCCTAAACTAAATTTCAAAAGCATATATGAATGTGGCTCTTATCAAAAAGGCAAATAAACCATGTCTTCACACAAGAAGATACAACAATGTTCCACCTCTAGATGTCTAGAACTCATACACACTAACTTGATGGGTGCCATAGAGGTAGAAAGCTTTGGTAGGAAGAAATACACATTTGAATGTGTTGAAGACTTCTCTAGGTACACCTGGGTAATATTCCTAAGAGAGAAGTCTGAAACCATTAATAAATTCAAAAATTGGTACATAAGGGTTAGGAATCTTTATGGCATTAAGGCTGTGAGGATAAGATCTGATCATGATACTGAATAAGGAAATTCCATGTTTACCGCCTTCTGTAACTCCAAGGGAATCACTTATGAATTCTATGCTCCTATAACTTCTCAACAAAATGGAGTTGCAGAAAGGAAGAACAGAACCTTGCAAGAAATAGCTAGGGTTATGCTCAGTTCTAAAAATCTCTCAAAGAAGTTTTGGGCAGAGGCCTTGAATACTGCCTGTCACATTGGAAGTAGGATGTTTCTTAGAATTGAAAGTACTATGACACCCTATCAAATCTTACTTGGAAAGAAACCCACTCTAAAATATTTTCATGTCTTTGGTGTATCTGTTACATTCTTAATGATAGAGAATACTTGTCAAAGTTTGATTCCAAAAGTGATTAAGCAATATTCATGTGGTACTCCACTAATAGTAGAGGTTATAGGGTGTTTAACCCAAAGACTAAAATTATTATGGAATCTGCTAATGTGGTATTGATGATACACTTGATCTTAATCTCATGTCTGCTGAGGATGATGCCTCATGTTGATTAGTGGATTGGAAATCTGCAGAAGCAGAAACTGGAGAAAAAACAAGCAATGAGAAAAGCATACCGACATAAGTGAGTGCAGATGTGGAGAAAAATGTGACTACGAATGTGGACACATCTGCTCCCGCATCGTCCCCCATATCCCCTCACACTTGAATATGAGGTCAGTTCCTCTGATTTAGAAGAGAAGGGTGATCCAACAACTAATCAGGATGAATGTGTGGATAGATCAAAGGACATTCCATCCAGAATTCAGAAAAATCACCACACATCTCAATTCGTGGGTGATGTACATGATCAAGTGAAGACCAGAGACAGAAGGAAAAGATAATTTAGATAGAACTAGCTGGTCTATGGAGCTACACTTCTCTATTCTCCACGGTAAGTTGTTGCTACTATGTGTCCAATATTTAACCAAAGAACATAAATGAGGCTTTAAAATATGATGACTGAATTCTGGCTATGTAAGAGGAATTGTGTCAAGTTTGAGAAAAATGATGTGTGGACCCTAGTACCTAGACCTTCTCATGGCAATGTCATAGGCACTAAATGGATCTTTGAAAACAAGACCGATGAGAAATGAGTGATCACTAGAAACAAAGCTAGGCTAGTTGCTCAGAGGTACACACATGTTGAGGGGTTGACTTTGATGAAATGTTTGCTCCTGTTGCTAGGATTGAGTCTATTAGACTCCTCTTGGTCATAGCTTGCCACCTCAAAATAAATCTTCATCAAATGGATGGTAAGAGTGCCTTTTTAAATGGTGTGTTGAATGAGGAAGCCTATGTAGAACAACCTAAGGGTTCTGAGAATCAAGAATTTCAAAATCATGTTTACAAGTTAAAGAAGGTTCTTTATGGCCTGAAATAGGCTCCTAGAGCATGGTATAGTAGGCTGAATGATCACTTACTTTAGCTAGAGTTTAAGAGAAATGTGGGTAGTCGGTAAGAATGGTGATGGTCAAATGGTTGACCAAACTATGTACAGAAGCATGATAGAAAGCTTGTTATATCTCACATCAAGTAGACATGATATAATGTATAGTGTATGTCTCTGTGCAAGGTACCAATCAAACCCAAAGGTTTCCTATCTCAAGGCCCTAAAAAGGATCATCAAATATGTGAGTGAGACTACCAACCAAGGGTTACATTATTTCAAGTAGACAAACACTAACTTAGTGATGATAGGAAGAGTGCTACTGGTGGCTAATTTTACCTAGGAAACAATCTTGTTTCTTTGTACAGTAGAAAGCAAAATTGTGTATCCCTATCCATATATAGCTGAGGCTAAATACATTGCCCTTGGAAGTTGTTGCACACATTTACTTTGGATGAACCAAATGCTTAAAGATTATGGATTAAATAGCAAAATTCTTACTGCTTTCTGTGATAACAAAAGTGCCTTACACATATCAAAGAACCCTGTCCAACACTACAGAACCAAACACATATACATTAGACATCATTTCATAAGATATCTTGTTGAACTAAAAGTTATGTGTATGGAATTTGTTGGTACTAAAAATCAATTGGCAGTTATAAATGCAATAGATCATGTGAGATTTTCCTCTCTGTAGAAGTCTATTGGCTTTATGCTATTTGACATGATTTGTTACTGGATTGTGAGCACTTCCTGTTCAAGTTATCTTTTGATAACCTGATTTAGTTTTTCTAGATATCTCACAGTGGGTGCCTTTTAGCAAGAGAAACATCTGCTTCTCCCACTTGCATGTAGCCAATCCAGTGTGACCAAGAGATCTTCAAGATAATAGTTTGATATCAATATTGGAAAGATCATCGTAAAAAGGGCTATCACTGGGTATTAAAAGAGTGAAAGCTAATCAAATTATGTATTTTTCCATAATGAAAAATAGGCGGATGGGTTCTAGAGGCTGTGCATATTGGATTATTTCGCATTGACTTCCTGTGATTAGTTGTGTTCCCAAATGTGACTTACATCCCATGCCACATCTATACTGAGATTGGACCCCTTACCTGTATGTTGCATCATCTTAGTCACTCGTCACTCGGCGTCTTAGGACATACAAAATACCTAGTAAATATATTTCCCTATTTATTTTCATTACTAACATATTATTTGAGTTAACATGTTTTTTATTAACAATATCCTTCATCAAAGGTGGACTAAATCTTATTTCTACATAAAGAATGGCTGGACAAATGAAAAAGGGGTAAATGTGGAAGAAATATGTCAAACAGATCTCTTAGTTATCATGGATATAGATAGAATTTTGATTACAACTTAATCCGAAAATCTGACGTGGTTATCCGTGCGAAGTTCAAGGGCCTTGTACTGTAATTTCTCATCTTCTATATTGTGCCGCCCAAGCTAGGGTTATTAAGGTTTCCTATAGCTGTGAGAGTCCTTAATTGAAAAGGAATGGGGGAGTTTTGAGTATAAATGTGTGTCACATCCATCTCATAAACCCTTTGAAGCTCTCTTTCTTTTGATCTAAAAACACGTACACACACACCTCAATATTTTTCTCTCCCTATCTCTTTAATCCTCTTTGCAGATCACAATAAACCCTCCACAATGGTCAGTTCAATCAAAAATCCTTGATGTATAACCAATTTCAATGGTTTGCCAGAAGACATCGCGCCACCGCCAGAACAACCAACAGCAACCATTGTCTCTAACTTAATTCCGGAGGATACTACTCCAATTGAAGTCCCAACCGTGGACACCACTGTCCATCCCACCACCTCTTATGATGGAATCCTTCGCTCCAATCATGGAACAAACTGTTCTAAGCTCTCCTCCTCCTTCATTTATGGCTCTAACTCTGGTAACCACTACATCAATAGATACCCCTGTCTCCAAGGTTGCCTCTACAATTTTCAAAAAGAGAAAAACTCCATCCTTTGCCTCCAATGCCAAGGAAAGCAAGAAGAAGGCCTCCTCCCATGTCTCTAAACCACTTTGAAGGTCAAATTAACCTAAGAAATTAGCTGAGGCTCAATTATAAAAATAGAAGAAACTACCTAGAGGTAAACCCTCAACTGCCATCCAATTGGGAGATGAGGTAGAAGATAAGGAGGAGGATGACCCCTCACTTAGGCTTGTGCGTAGGTCAAAAATTGCCAAGGACAAAGAGGTACCCTCTGAAACTGCACCTGAAGAGGAACCCTGGCAAACCTAATGTGGCACTAAAGGGGAAGAAAAAGGCTACTAAGCTTAAGCCAACATAGGAAGAGGGAACTATGGGAAGGAGAATAAAATTTGGGAGAAGATAGTGATGACACTGCTGATGATGAAAATTTCAAGCTTGGTCTTGATAAGCTTGAACAAGATAAGGAAGACAGAGGGGAGGAATAAACAGTTAAAACTGCTTATGAAACAAAAATGGATGAGCCAGCTGCAAATCCTTCTTCACCAAAGGTTGTAGCTCCAGATATGCCCACATCCGCACGCATATCCTCCTGACTATCCACCAAAAGGGGTAAATCTGTTTCTTCTTCCTCTTCTATTACTGTTGTGAGCCCTCTCTCTCTTAAATTTTTATATGAAGGTGCATCTGAGAGGTTTTAACAGATTGCGAATAAATATCTCATACTTGAGATGAAAAGAGATAGAGAAAAATTTGCTAGACTTAGACTTGTTAAGTTCTTTGAGGATAAAGGTCTTTTGCTCACTTTTGACCATCCCAAAATTTTTTACCTTAAATTGGTCTATGAATTCTATGCTAACTTGACCAAGGGTTGTCCAATCCTGCTTTTCCTTTGTTTCAGACTGTATATGTTAGGGATAAATTTGTTCTCTTCTCCCCTTCTGTTATCAACACATTAAAAGACTTGGGAAGTGACTCTCTCAACTCATTTTACTGTTTCCTACACCTTCTTCTCACACCAAACCTATCTCCCTCAAACAACAAGATAACTGATACTAGGGTGGATGCTGATCTATTGTATAGGCTAGGATCTTGGGGATTTTATCCTTAAAAATATATGTGGCTATTGTGAATCCCCCTCCAAAAAGTGGTCTCTTCCATATCCGTCCCTGATATCTCAGATTTAGTGGCTCAAGGGGTGAAATCTCAAAAAGGTGAACCTAGGGTGTGTGAGTTTAAACTTTTCAAGGAGACTAAGACTCTCATAGACAAAAAGCAAAGGCATGTTGACTTTCCATTTAGATATGAGTCTGATCCTCCTGCAGAAACATATGATGTAAGTCAAAATGTGACCACATCTGGACATACATCTGAGGTCTCTATTGATGCTCAGTTGAAAGCCCTAGATGCTGAGATTCTAGTCTTTGAAGCTCACTCAAAATCTTTTCAAGCACAACTGGTGTCCTCCTAGTCCCATATACTGAAAATATGAAGAAGCTAAAGGTGAACCTCAAACCTGGAAGACTATACTTTCTAGTCAAAAAGGGGGAGAGAAAAGGAACAGCACTGCTACCGCTGAAGACCAGAATGCTTGAAGTGCTACAAATTTAGGGGGAGATTTTTGTGTGTTAGGTTTATTTAACGTTTGTTTTAAAAATTTGGTCTGCAATAAATGATATATTACGGGACTTGGCTTTCTTAGTTTGTTGAACTGCAAGTTTTCGTATAACAAGTTTTTATGAAGTCTTATTTGTGAATGTGTCTACACATCTTCTCACACATCTAATTCAGGAGGAGCTAAGTGTAAGATCTGGTTACTTGTGCCTTAATCTCTAAATCTTTATTTTAACCAAAAAGTCCTAATTGAAAGAGTAAGAATTCTTAGGAATCTCTACTCTCCAAAAATTTGTGGGAAGTGGTAAGTTTGGAAAGTAGGATTTTTGTCTTTCTTCAAAGATTTAGATGTATTATTGGTAAGAATATTGTATACATTACTATATATCTTTTATTTATGTAAATTTCTTTTTGATTTCTTTATTTTATAACTAACAATACTAATTGATCTCTATATCTTCGTTAGTATCAATCTATATGATTCCTTGTAGGTTACTTCGCTACTTTAGAGGAATGGATTTATTTGAAGACTTCTCCGTGGCTACCTATATAAGAAGATAATTTAACAAGGAGAAGTTTAAGCATTCAAGAATTCTTTGGAGAGAATAGTTCATCATTAATCTCAAGTTCGAAGAGTACTCTTTAGGTTGTGTGTGCAGTTGTATCTTACATCTTAATACACATCTAGGTTTCTTACAAGTCATTTGTATTTCATCCAGCTAGACTAAGCTTCCCTAAACAATGAAGTTCGTTCTGTATTTAGAAGTTGATTAGGACTTGCTTTAGTGTTTTCATTTTTGTTATTTCACTAGTTAGCTTTTGTTTCTGTAAACCAGATCTTTCAATGGTGAAATCCTTCATAGGCTTAAAGCCTTATTTACTGGAGTTGAACCAGTAAACGTTTAAATTATTTGTGTTATCTAGTTTATTCCGCTGCAAGTATTGGTTGTGTGAACAGTTGTGTCCCACATCTGATTCTCTGAATTGGTGAATCTCACATTCCTAGCTACGCTAAACTTTCACTTTCTGCCCATTCTTTATCACAAAATCTGGGGAGAAACGCATTTCTCCGTAACTTATGGAGAAACGGGGCCCGACTTGTCGCGCGACAATGCAGGCCAAGGCTTCTGGATATCCAGAAGCTTATGAAAGTGATATCCAGAAACCTTCAAAATGAATATCCAGAAACTTTCAAAATGTTTCTGGATATTCATTTGATGGTTTCTTGATATACATTTGAAGGTTTCTGGATATCCAGAAACTTTCAAAATGTTTCTGGATATTCATTTGATGGTTTCTGGATATACATTGAAGGTTTCTGGATATCCAGAAACCTTCAATAAGCAATTTCAGGTCTTGGCCTTAGATTTGGCTTCAAATCTATTTTTTCTGGATATCCGCCCAAAGGCTTCTGGATATCCGTTCCAAAGCTTCTGGATATCCAGAACCCTTTCGAGATCGATATCCGTAAATTTTTTTCTGGTTATCAAACGCATAGCTTCTGGCTATTAAAAACACGTTTCTTCATAGTTATGGAAAAACGCATTTTTCAACAGACCTACTCATTCTTTATACCTCAGATTTTTTGGCCTTCCAGGACACCTTCTATTTTGGTGGAAGCAGTGGTTCATATCCACTATTTGGCCACAAATTTTTTCCATATACAGGTTGCATTGAATACTCATAGGCCTTCATTCAAGGTATGGTCCCTCAAAAACCAATCGAAAACAAACCTCACAGTTATCAACTTTATTATAAAAAGACAAATAAAAGAGGAATCTTTTTCAAAAAAAAAAAAAAATACAAATCCATACAGTCAATATAAAACCTAACTCCATACCTAACTTTTTTTCCGTTTCAATCTACTCCCTTCGAAGTTTCTCAACTTTTCATTTTGGGCGTCCCATTTAAAATGTCTCAATCCAATAAAGGAAAGTTTTTATTACTATTATACCCACTCATTCTTTCTCATACTTTACTTTTACACTCACAACATTCTCTCTCCTAACTATTCTTCCCACTCATTCTCTCTCCTATTTAATTTTTCATACTCACAACATTTAAACTTTTTCTCTTTCCTACATTACTTTCCTTAATTTCCGAGCCGGCCCCATTTTGAGACACTTCGGCCGGACGGAGGGAGTATATAATAATGAACCCCATCTTCCATTCTTTATTTCGAATCAAAGAAAAACCCCAACAAAATCAAACCCACAGAACATTCAATATTATAAACCTTAGATTCTTCAAACAGCAACAAAACCCTAGAAATAATATTGAGATTACGTACCTTTCAATCTTCTAAATCATCCCTTGATTGAACGTGCATCATTATCAATTTCGCTCCCAATCGCCTTCTCAATCCCCTTCCGAATTGCTCTTTGTTTAATTGCCCTTTGAGTCAATCGTTGTAGTCAATAAAGTGAGATCAAAACTGGTTTACTCGCTAAAAATATCTCCCTAATCGAGCATGTGATTTGCACGTGATACACTAATGCAGAGTAGATCATTAATTTTACACATCAGATGACACGTCGACATTGCCGTTATCTATTTTAACGTCGTTAGGTTACCTTTTTGAAACTAAATTCTAAGTACATTCCATTAAGATGTTAAAATGTAGTACGTTTCATTAATTGTAACAAACCGAAAAGTATGTTCTTAAATATGTCATTTACCCAATACAAAAATACAGAGAAAAAGACATTTATCGGCTTGCTCGTATGTAGGATAGAAAGACGCGAGATATTGAAGAGTTAAATGTGTAAAGAATTTAGACCAAAGAGATCTTGTTGAAGATAAGTAAATAAATTATAGAAGAAGGTCGCAATTTGATACCTTGTTCATTGGCGATCAAGAGCAAGATATTGGAGATTTAAACATCCATTTGATCATGGTTAATCGAGAATTTATGCGGAAAATCCAAAAGGTATTATGAATATGGTATTTAAAAATATGAGACGAAAAAAATAAGTAGGACCTAATTGCATAACGATTGATGTTTGATGTTTGGAGGTGTTTTGTGGAGAGAGAAATCGAAAAGCCAACAACACTATGATATTGAGAAGTAACAAGATGACATTGGAGCGGAAGAAAACTAACATGATCCCTTGGATTTTTTCTTTAATTTTGGACAAATTTGGTATTTAGTCAGCAGTTTCCAACGAAAACTCTGAGCCGGAAATGGTAGTCATAAGTGGCTGCTTAAAAGTCACGAAAAGGGTGGCTGAAAGTGATTGCCAGAAAGTTCTGATATAGATACAACATATATTTAGTTTTCTAATTTATAATTCTTGTATATCATTTCCTATTATTTATATTGTAATACCCGAATACATTAATGTATATATACTTATACAATGTTAATAATAAAATTTGAGTCATTTATATCAATTATCTCTTTTCATGTATGAATTGAACTCATTTATCATCCTTTATTATATTATGATATTAGAGTATAGATCCATAATGGTCCTTCTCTACCAAATATCTCTTTCACTCACCACCCTAACACCACCATTGCTTTCGTCACCCACCACATAAATCTTGGCCCTCCTCCTATGGCCGCCATTGATCTCTCCCCCCCCTCCGTCTTCTTCTCTTCCTTATTCTTGTCACTTTTTCTCCCATGGACGAACCACTAAACTCCTCTCCGGTGATTCTTCCTCTTCCCTTTGGCTGAAACTCTAATCTTCTTCTTATCTCTTCTTCCTCCCTCTCAGCTAATTACCTGCCACTAATCTCTTCTTCCACCTCCGTCTTCATCTTCTTCCTTTCTCAAAATCTCGTTTCTCCTCCTATGACCAACCCTAGTTTTCTTCGAGTGACGTCCTTCTCTCTTCCTCTTTGTACTCATATTAATCCCTTCTAAATAAAGATCTCAAATTCTTCTTCTTCATAAATTTTCTTCTCAAATATCTCTCTCCAATATTTTACTCCTTAATTATTCTCCTCTCTAAATTTTCACCAATCTCAATGTTATGTTGATTATTGCTTCTTCCCTTCATAAATTCTTCTCATTCTTAAATTCTTAATTTTTTTCATCCCAAGGACCCAATCTTAAAACTAAGTTGGGTCAAATTTATTTTCTTTTTCTTTAAGCTATTATCATAAATTATCTTCATAAATCGCCTTTTTCTTGAATTCTTGTTAAGTTCTTCTCATATCGCTCTCAAATATTTCTCCAATATCTTTTCCAAATATTTATCTCACTTTTCTAATCTCTTCTTAAATATAATGTCTTCGTTGAAAACAACATGCCGGACAGTACTGACAATAAATTACCAACATAAATGCCAATACGTTTTCACCGATGAGATACAGAGTTTGTAAGAAAAGTTTACCACTCAATGGAAAGAAAAACCAAAGAGATACAGAATATGAAAGCAAGCAAAGAAGCTCAACTTCATTGATAATTAACTCAAAACTTCACTGCCTTACAAAGACATGATATAGTGTATTTATAGGATGCTTGGAACAACCCTCCAAGCTTAGGAACATCAAAAATACTAGGAAAATGAACTAAACATTAATTATTTTGGGATAAGATAGGGAATGAATCAAAAGATTCATGAAACTTCAAAACTTAGACAAAATTCGGATGAATCTGCCTTGAGACCACCCTTCACTAAAATTGCCATAACTCTTTGTAGAAAAATGCAATCGACGAACCGAAAATTGTTCCAGAAACTACAATCATAGAGCTTTCCAACCATTGGTCACACATAACGTTTGGACTTCCCAATCAATACTTAATTGCATCTGAAGTTGGATGAATTCTGGATAGTCAGCATGTTCCGTCTCGTCAAGTTCCTGTTCCGTCTCTTCACGTTTTGGCCTTCTAGGTCTTGCATCAAACTCCCCTTGTTGAAGAAGACTCCTCCTCGAGTCCATACGATCATGTTCTCCATGAAAAGGTAAAATGTTGGACACGTTGAAAGTGTTGACTTTATGTTTTGTATGTTCAATCATGTGAACATTATTTCCTATTTTCCACAACGTTGTAAATGGATCAGCTGCTCTTGGCTTTAACGCAGAACAAGGACCTTTTGTAAATATTTCTTTGTGCAAATGCACCCTAACGAAATCTCCTTCTTTAAACTCGGCATGCTTGCGGTGCTTGTTAGATTGCTTGCAGTATCGCTCATTCTGTTTTACAATATGATCACAAACTTGAGCATCTAACCTCTTGAACCTTGGAAGACGAGCTGTCCACCATTTTCAAATCACTTATTTCTCATTTTTGTATGAAAGTCTTTGTCTTTTTAGAGAATAATGAATAAATTTAGAAAATAAGTTACTCTCTACCATTTTCAAATTTGTTAACCTTCCCATCACAATATTCTCTATAGCAACAAGTAATCTTCTAATATATGGAATTTGATGCACATTTTATCTGCTGCAATTTCCAAGAGAAATTGATCACAATAATTTTTCTGAGGCATGGCACCATCGTCACACTTGTTCATTATTAAATATCCATCTTCATTGTACTCATCATAGATTGGATGTACGTTCCAATCTATCTCTTTTACATGAGAAAAGCAAGAAAAAGAAAAGATATGTTCGAAATTCATCGAAGTACCTTGGATAAATTGCCCATTTTCACAGGTCCAATCAATAACTCCTTATTGTTAGGGTTGGTCCTCGGTCTTCCGTCCAAATGCAACATATTATTGCACCGAGGAAACATAGCAGGATCTACCGCTCTGATACCACTTGATGCCGGAAAATCGCAACGAAAAGAATAGTATAGAAAAGCGGATAGAATGCTCACCACTCCAAGGAATCCAACTTAGAGATACAGGGCATAAACAACTCATCACTCAACGGAATCCACCGAAGAGATACAGGGTTGTGTGTTCCACTAAACGGAATCCACCGAAGAGATACGAGGCTTTGGAACATGATGAGTCGTGTCATGATTCAAAGTTGTTAATTTCAAAAGATCGTGAGAAGATTTCCCTTTCCAACCAAACATTTGACAAGGTGTCGATTGAAGAGGCTTCTCATCGATTTAATTATCGGTTGAACCTTACCTTCCAAAAAGTTTATGATGAAGAAATTTCAGAAAATCTCTTGGCCTTTTACATATCTAACAAGTGAATAAGATATTTTCGATTGGGATAAACCTCCAATCTACGATGAAGATCCAATCTATGACAAAAAATTTGAAGGGTCTCTCGTTGTTATCAGAAACAATAACATGGATATAAATATTTTATCATTTTTATATTTTCGATTTCATGAGGTCCTTGGCCTCCTAGTTGCATTATAGAAGAAGAGGTGATATTGTCCAAGTTCAATTCAACTCGCCGGATACTTTAGGTGCAAAGTGCCCCCGGTCCGCACGTTCTATCCTGGGAGACAAGCGATCCAAGAAAACTCAAGCACACTCGATGAGGGATCGAATATGTCTTAAGGAGACAATGGTTTCATTGGGCTCGTGCAGCAAATTCAACTTCTTCTCCTTTTGTATTTTCAGTTTTTTGTTTATAAATTGTATTTATATTTTTTCTGTAATTGTTCACCCTTGTAACAGTATTCACAACAGATTTTTGAAAAATACTTTGAGTTTAAATTGAATATGGGGTTGTAAAGGAGGTTTGTGTTTTCGGAAACATATATGAGAATTTTCGTTTCATTGGCGGAGATTGGTGGTGGTGTAACCTCAACTGTCACTTTCAAGTTCAACTATCGATTATTTATGTTTCCATTTCCACTAAAGTCCGATAAAAAATAAAGACTTTTATTTTTACGGTTGAGTTAGCTTGTTTTTCCATAAAAGGCATTGTACATTATTTTCTCTTTCTATCTTCTTACTAAACGTCAACACTGCTAAACATTTCTGGTAGTAAAATTAACGTGTGAGTTAAGCTGATATGGAATGATAATAGTGAAAAACGATCCAAAAGAAGATGGATGAAAATGAGTTGGCCCAAAAGATGGTTATGGATTGGATATAAATTAATCTCTATTTTAATTCGTATCTAATTAGTTTTATTTACAAATGATATTAATCATTTCCTGAATAAAATCATTGCCTGTACTGTACATACATAGAAGGATCACCCGACTGGAATTGACAAATTACAATTGCTGGATATATGGATCACGTACTCAGTTCCAATATCTTCTGATTTCTACAATCGATCGAATTTCTACCACAGTCTGTGGTAAACATGGACTTGAACCACAACGAGTGTAACAATATTTATCCAATGGGACGGATTACTCTGAAGCTATCAATTTAGGAGGACAGGGCTTTTTTGGGACACTATTATATGGATCATCAAAACTCATTCCATTGTTTTTGCTGTTCTTGGGAATGCAGGAAACAGGCTGTGCAAGCTTTGCAGTTGACTATGAGTTTGCAACAAGGTCAAAGCCCACGGATGCATATGTGAGCAGGTATAAAGGTATGCACACATTCACTGGAGGAAAGACTGTGGGATATAGGAACATAGATTGGTATCATCGACATCAATGGCGAAGGGAAGCAAATGCAAAATTTGCTCTTAGGGCTTCGTAAATGGCAAAGCAGTAGGTAGTCATATGAGATCTCACCTAGTCTGTCATTTATTTGAAGCCTAAAGCTCCTTCTACTTCAAATGCTTCCCATCTATCATTTGGTTCCTCAGATAAGCATGTAAAAAGAGAAAGGCAATAATAATTAATCCTAATGAGTTTTCTACCCCTCCCATGGGTGTATACCTCATTGCACGGGTAGAAAACTCGTTGGAATTATTGATTGTTAGCCATTCTGTTGTACATGGTGTCACGAGGAAACTGCTAATTGGTCGGTGATCTGAGTCACAATTGGCATTGCCAAGAGAAACAAGCATACCTGTTAAAGGAGAAAAAATGTCAATACAATGCAAGAAAAGATGGAAACATAGGGCATAATCAATACCTTAATTGATTACATGAAATCCGCACAACTTAAACATCTTTTTTCTCACAACATATGAACCTTATATATTCAGATCGAAATCCTTAAGAACCCATTAATTAGTGAAGGTTATGAATGACCTAATATACAAATTAGCATAATTAGAATTCATGGGCAAAACACACAGTTGATCAATCAATTTGACCATAAACTCTACTGGAAAAAGAGAGAAAATTTTGATTTTCCCACATAGAGAAAAGAAAAATAAGAGAAAATCCGATTTTGTAAATTTAATTACTAGTAAACTTTCTTTATATTAACTTTTCAAAACAAGCTTCTACTATTAGATCATAAATAGAGATGCCATCTTAATCCAAGCTGGCATAATAATAAAAAAGTTTTTAACTTTCAAAATAAAAGAGCAATACAAGTAATGGGGAGGGTAAGGACTGGGAAAAGGAGGCTATATGCATAATTTTCCCTATATTTTGCCACATATTTCAAAAGTTATCAGAAAGGCAAGATCAACTACTATTAAACCTCAGGTTTGGTGATTTATATCCACATGTGTGGGGCAATTGAATTTGGTTTCTCTTCTGTAAAACGACAGAATAAATTAAATCATCAGCAATGAAGGACAACTCTAAGGGAAAGTCACCGGTAAGAGTATCCTATCAATATGGAAGTACGGAGTAATAATAATGAAAAGGGCTATCTTTGTAAATATGCTAGAGCCCTTCCGTAATAAACACAAATGACCTTGCATATCACACTGTATCTTCTTAAATTCACCAATTTAATTTTTTAAAATAAAAACAAATTCACCTATTTAATTAAAGAATGTCAAATAAATGTAATCAGTCCAAGAAATTAAAGCAGTAATATCCGTTTAAAATTTTGATGGAAATGTTCAGCTGGTATTAAAAAGCCTAAATCTAACCAGTTGATTTACTTCTATGAAAGTGGGTTTGTGACTTTGTGTATGCATGTGTGTAAGTGTTCTTATACACACTCCCGAATATGTCAGAAAGGGAGAGAGACAGAGAGAGAGAGAGAGAGAGAGAGAGAGAGAGAGAGACTAACGCTATGCTGCGATCTGATCTGAGATCTCATTCTCAGATCCATATCTGTTCCCGGGACATTGAAATCTCTGATTAAATATGGTTGCTCATCCGTCTTCGAGCTGTTAAACAAAAGAATGAGCTAAATTTAATACTCCCTCCGTCCCTAAAAGATTGTCCTGTTGTACATTTTACAATTATTAACACTGACATTCATGCCTAAGTTTAGAAATGGGACATACTTTTTTGGACAAGTCAAAATGGCATCTTTCAGGGACGAAGAGAGTACAATCTTATCAGATTGAAATCTTTGTAAAGACAAATTAACTGAAGAAACATACGATGCAGCAGATTGAAATCGTCCTTCGCCTTGTCTACAGATTGAACTCGTTGTAGTGGCTAGGTTGAGCAAAAGAATGAGCTAAATTTAGCGACAAAAGTTGATGAAACCGAGGAAATATATCAGACGTAGAAAATGAGAGGCGCCGTGCAAGAAAGATGTAGGGTTTGGTTGGGGAAAAGATTACTTATATAGTGGCTAGGTTATGAACACGAGTCACTGCCTTTCGTTACATCCTAGACAGATTTTACCAATGAGGGATTTACCGTATAATCCTTTAAACTTATTAATTTTACATTATAACACAATCAATATTTCATTTAATCATATATATAATTCCTAGATTAATAAGTATACTCTTTTTTTCATTTTACTAAGTTCACTCTCCCATCATTTTACTAATTACAACATATTTATCAATTTACTTTCTCTCCAACCACCATCACCTTAGTGTACCCCTCTTAATCTTCTCCGATCAACAAATCCGGCAACCATCAACTACGGCTACCAACTCCGGCGACTATTTTTTTCTTTTTCCAGTGACCAAACATAACTTAACTTATCAGTAAATTCTCAGCTGTCAACTAAACAATTAAAAACACGAACAACTTCGTCGACCACAACCTTCGACGACCACCAACTCCGGCGACCAAACAACTAAGAACTTAACATATCAGTAAGTTCTCAGTTCTCAGTTGTCAACTAAACTACTAAGAACACGATTAACTCCGGTGACCACCAACTCCGACGACCAAATAACTGAAAACTTAACCTATCAGTAAATTCTCAGTTGTCTCCACTAAAAACAATATCAACTCCGGCGACACCAACTCCGGCTACCAAACAACTGAGAACTTCACAGTAAGTTCTCAGTTGTCAACTAAACTAATAAGAAAACGATCAACTCCGGCGACCACCAACTCCGGCGACCACCAACTCCGGCGACCAAACAACTGATAACTTAAATTATCAATAAGTTCTCAGTTGTCAACTAAACTACTAAAAACACGATTAACTCCAGCGACCAACAACTCTGGCGACCAAACAAGTTCTCACACTACTAGAAACAAGCCTTTTACCGACGGAAATTTCCGTCGGTAATTCCACATATCCGTTGGTAAATGGATATTACCGACGGAATTAGTCCGTCGGGTTCCGTCGGAAATAATTGGTTGGTAATACCGACGGACAAATTCCGCCGGTATTTCCGGCGGATTGTCCGCCGGGAAATCTAAAATTCTGCCGGAAACCGTCCGTCGGAAATGAGTTACGCCGGCCGGTTAACCGGAGCAATAGCCGGAGGTTACCGATGGAAATATCCGTCGGTAAATATTAAAAAAATAAATAAATAAAATCCATTACCGACGGTTATAACCGTCGGAAACCATAAAATTTACCGGCGGGTATGTCCGTCTGAAATCTAAACCCTAAACCGACGGATATGTCCGTCGGTAATGAGTTTTATTTTTTTAATTTTTTATTATTTTCCGACGGATATTTCCGCAGGAAATTAGTTTTTTTTTTTTTATTAATTTACCGACGGAAATTTCCGTCGGTAATCTGTCCAGATTTAAAAAAAAAAATTATGTTTTATTATTAAACCAATTCGTAAAAGGTCAGAACTTTGTTCAAACAACCTGTTTTAAACAAATACAATTACAAACTACAAACACACACAAACAACCTCGTTTCGCTTATACATCAAATAAAATACATATGTTTGTCCAAATCAAGCGACAGGGGAAGGGGAAAGGGGAAACGGGGAAAGGGGAAAGGGGAAACGGGGAAAGGGAAAGGGAAAGGGGAAAGGGAAACGGGGAAAGGGGAAAAGGGAAGGGGAAACTAGGGAAAGGGAAAGGGGAAAGGCCGGGAAAATGGGAAAGGGAAAGAGAAACTACATATGTTTGTTTGTTTGTTTAATTACATGTCAATGAAAATTCATGTTTAACAACCACGAGCGCCGCCTTGCCGCTACCGCTACCACCACCACGCATGTATAAATCTATCAAGATATTAATTAAAAAACAATATATCAATATATATACAAATAAAAAGACAATAATAAAATGTAAACATTATATATATGACATTTACAATTAAATAATACTTACCGCCACCGGGAGAGATATATATTTCCATTTTTCCTTCCTCATTAATAATTGCATCCAAATTAACCCGCCCGGATGGTTCACTACGCGTCCGTAACTGTAAGTAGATCCCCTCCCTCCCGTCCTTGGTGAAACAAGACGATGGACAAAACCCGCAACCTTCCCTCTCTTTGAACGATTGTCACCTCGACCCGACATATCTAAACTAGTATATTATATATGTAGACAGAAAATATTATCAAGTAGAACAAAATTTAAATAGTAGGAAGCATTCAAATTAATGACTACATGTCCAAGTAAATTATGGAGTAAGATGTTTGCAGTTTGCATTTAAATAGTAGGAAGCATTTATTATCCAAATCATGAGATAGATGTAATATTACATAGCATGTAAAGAGTAACCAAGTAAAATTGAAAATCATGAGATAGATATAATATTACAGTGATAAGTGATATAAAATGTAAACATTATATACAAAACATTATCTGAATTAAAACTAAACTGATTCATTCACTACAATCTTGATCACTATCACTACAAAATTCAATTTCTTCTTCACTGGTTTCCTCGTCATCGTCTTCTTCCCCATCTTCATCATCGGACCCAGATATATACCCTTCTCCTTCCTCATCCTCCACATTGTCATCATCGATTTCATTGAAAGTGACTTCCTCCCCTAGTGGACGGGTGTTTTCGGCCATTAATGCTTCATCCTCGACATTATCATTCAAGGAAATAATCGGAGATATAGGCATTTCCTCTTCCTGATAACAATCATTTAATGATGAATCAATATTTGAAGTAGACGTTTTTGCACGCAATGGTATATCAAAAGTGCTTCTTGCTTTGGTTTTCCATACGACCCACCATCCGCTAGACTCTCTTCGTCGACGGGGTAGGGGGTCATATACACCTGTTGTGCTTGAGATGCAAGAATGAACACATCATCACCATTATGCCTAGAAGAATTCTTTAAGTCAAGGAGATCAAAAGTGCCATGTTTTGTAATGCCTCGCTCAGCGTCCCGCCACTCACGGTGAAAGAACTACAGAATTTCCAAGCAAGTACTCCAATTCAATAACTTCTTTCAATACGGCATAATAATCGAGATTTCCCTTGAGATTCACCCCGCTATTCCAAGTTGATTTCGTTTGGCCATATTCTTCGGTGTGGAATACGTAGCCATTGACAAAATATCCCTTATATACATTCATTCTTAAGGACGAACCGTGTGCTAATGCTTGTAATCTCGCAGCTTTTGCATCTCCACGGTTGTTCAAAATCTAAATAAAAACACATAGATAGTAAAAAACTCATACTTCAAATTCTATTAAAAACATTGAATTAATGAATTGGCATTTACATAATTATTAAACCAGGAGGGAAATTCGTTGTCTGTCCTTATTGAAATCAATTCAGGCGCAATGTCTCCAGCCTGTTCTTCGAACATACTGCATTCAAGGAGAACATAAAGTTGCTTAGTTCGTATTAAAGTAATTAGGATTAACATTACTTAATAACAAATGAAGAATGCTTACTTTAAGTAGTCCTCGACCTCAGCACAGTTAAGGAGAATATAGAGTTTAGCCGCTTCTAATTTTTTTCTGCTTAGCATGCGCGTGCACTTTCTATTGTCAAGGAATCGACCAGGAGAAGAAAAAACTGAAATTTTTCCATCAGGATCAGTGACTCCCCCATCATAATTGCGTCCCACTTTATTGAACCTTGTCTCAATGTCTGGGTGAAAATATGTTGAAACAAACGACACAATTTCATCGACAATCACTGATTCAGACATAGATGCCTCAACTTTTTCTCTATTGCTCATTTTCTTTTTCAAACTCCCCAAAAATCGTTCAAATGGATACATCCATCTATACTGAACAGGTCCTCCAACTCTAGCTTCATAAGCTAGGTGAATTGGTAAATGCTCCATTGAATCAAAGAAAGATGGCGGAAATATCTTTTCAAGCTTGCATATTGTCACCACAATGCTCTCTTCGAGTCTTTTCATATCCTCAACACGAAGAGTGCTGGAAGTCAATGCTCTGAAGAATTCACTCAATTCTATTAGGGCAACCCATATTTCATTAGGGAGAATGTCTCTAAATGCAATGGGTAGCAACCTATCCAATAATACGTGACAATCATGACTTTTCAACCCATATACCATCCCTTCTTCTACATTCACACAGTTGCCAATATTAGATGCATACCCATCAGGAAGTTTCAAATCTTTCAATCACTGCAGAACACGTTGCTTATCCTCTCCTGACAGAACAAATGGAGCAGCTGGTTTGAAATCTTTTCCATTAACTTTAGTAATGTTGAGATCTTTACGATTGCAAATCGCTTCAAGGTCTAGCCGACCCTTGTCTCTGTCCTTCGTTGAGGCCTTAAAACCCATCACTGTATTGAAAATATTGTCAAACACATTTTTTTCAATATGCATGACATCAAGGTTATGTCTTATCAAGTTCGTCTTCCAATAAGGTAACTCCCAAAATATACTCTTTTTAATCCAGTTATGGTCTTTACCAAATCCGTCTGGTCTATCTTTTGAAAACATCTTTCCCCACCCGACATCAGACACCTGCTCAAAAATATCCTCGCCACTCAGTCGAGGAGGGGGGCCCCGATTCTCAACTCTATTTTTGGTGAAAGCATTCCTCTGTTTACGAAATGGATGGTCACTAGGAAGAAACCGTCTGTGGCAATCAAACCAACACTTGCTTCTTGTAATCTTTGAAGTGTGAATGCATCTGTATTTTCCATACAATACGGACAGGCCAATCTCCCATGTGTGCTCCATCCCGGCATCATACCATAGCGAGAAAAGTCATTAATTGTCCACATCACTGCAGCCCTCATGTTAAAATTTTTCAACTTGAAAGCATCCCGTATGTCGGATACCATCATTCCACAGTTTGTTTGAGTTCATCCATCGGAGGTCGAAGATACACATCAATGTTTTTGCACGGATTTGAAGGCAGGGAATGAACAAACTCAAATACATATAAGGATCGAGTCATACATAACCACGGGGAAGATTATACACTGTGACTATAACGAGGCCAACATGAATAAGATTTTGCCCTGGTCCAAATGGAGAAAACCCATCCGTACATATCCCCGACCTTATGTTTCTAGGATCCGCGGCAAAATCGGGGTAAGTGGCATCAAAATGTTTCCATGCTTCACCGTCGAAGGATGAGTCATCACACCCTCTTCACGAGGACACTCTTTGTGCCAACGCATGGCTTCTGAGCTTTCTTTCAATGCGTAAATTTGTTGCAACCTGGGAATTAGCGGCATATAACGTAACTGCGCCCGAGGCACGTTTTTCTTGTGCTTGGCACTACCACGGCTTTGTGGCTTATACCTACTAAGTCCACATATTGAACATGAATCGAGGCCCTCATTTTCTTTATAAAAAAGCATGCACCGATTCTTGCAAGCATCAATTTTCACATACCCAAGACCGATCTGCCCCACCAACTTTTTTTCGTCTCATAAAAATTGTGAACCATAATATTTTCTTCGGGTAGCATCCGTTGTCGCCATGACATTATACGATCGTAAGTATGCTGGCTCATATTTGTATCAGCCTTGATAGTTAGAAGCTCAGTCACTTGCTCTAACACTGTAGCCTTTGCACCAGGATGAATTTTCTCATTTGCAGAGTCCATTAAATCCATAAACTTCTTTGCAACAGGATTTGGTGCCTCTGTTGAATTAGGGTTCCAATCAAACTCTGGGCCAGCCGCATTTCGAACCATATCATCCAAACCGACAGACGGCTCCTCTTCATTAATCAAATGTTCAGGTTCCCTTGGCGGACCACTTGATACAGTAGGATGATTGCGAACACTTGTTTCAACCACATAACGCTCCCCGTGCGCTACCCATACCTTGTAACCATCAACAAACCCTGCCTCTAAAACATGTTTCTTTACCCATCCAACACTCAGATATTTTCTATTCTTACACTTTTTACAAGGAAACCTAATCTTATCACCATGCATGCACTGGGGATGCGCTCTAGCAAACTCCACGAAATGTTCTAAACCTTCTAAGAATTGAGGTCTGACACCCCTTCTACCGGGATTACTACGAAATGTTCTAAACCTTCTAAGAATTGGGGTTGGCTTCTATTGCACACATCTATCACATTTTTTTAATTATTAATATTTTAAATAATTTTAAATAATAATATTTAATTCTTTGTTGTAAAGTATATCATTCCCTATGATGAAAGGACAATTCATGTCCATTAGGTTTAGAATTGGGTTGGCTTCTATCCCATCCCGAAATACACGTATGAATTGCAAATATCACCTTGTCTACTTGCTTTATAATCGAAAATCAAGAAATTTCGGCAGCATAACCCCATGGTCTCCAAGTGCACGACGTAGACTAGGTCAATCAAACACTATCGATTAGAATCGACAGTGTGTAATCAACCATATATGTCTAGTATACACTCAGAGAACAATATAATTAATGCAACCGAAATATCTCAACTATCGACTATTCAAGCAATTTTAATAGACAATGATGATATTTACAAAATCATATAATCGTGCATTTCAAGACTGTCCACACGGACAATTTAAGAATCGATGACTACATGTTGACCTCAACATGATAAGTTAAAGATTCTTAAACGGGTTTCTAAGCTTTTGTGTTTCAACCGTCACAACGTCACGTCATAACATTAATTTTTATTCATTACCGTAAAATGTATAATTTTACAATAATGAATTAACACACACATCTATCATATTTTTAAATTATTAATATTGTGAATAATTTGAAATATTAATTCTTTATTGTAAAATTTGAAATTTTACAATGATGAATTAAATTAACATTTATAAACAAGATAAGAGTCGTTCTCATCCACAACTATCAAAACCCAATCTCATCTTAGACCAAGAAAGATAGAGCAAACAAGTTTATTGCCGTTTGAGCAAAGAATTTTCTGTTTAATAAGAATTTTTTTCAGTTTCACTGTCCTCCTCTCTAAGGATCTCAAGTGATGTTTGAGATCCTTAGAGAGAAAGAGGACAGTGGCGAAAAAATCTTATTAAAGCAGAAAATCCTTTCATTGCCTGAAACGATGAATGAACTTGTTTGCTCTGTCTTTCTTGATCAAAGAAGACGAATTTTGATAGCTGTGGATGAAAAAGGCTCTCATCTTATTTATATTTTAAATAGAGTTGTACCTCAATCTATTTAAATCCTAATTAACTACCAATTAGGCATAATGAAGAGCCACTTCCAAAACCCAGCTTGATAAACTAGTTAGAAAATGCAAACAACCTAAATCGGAGGACCAATCAAGCATCAAACATTCATATATTTGAAAATTCACACAAATACCAATCAATAATCATGAACATTAGAATCAAAAACAAATTAGGGTTCTTACAAATACCAATCAAAACATAAAGAACACCAAACAAAATTCAATAGAAGTATGTTGAGGGCACAAATACATATCCAAAAAGAGAAGCTTATCAGCCATAACCTATTCATTTTTGTTAGTTTTTTTCCAGCAGCTTAAAGAAGACCAAAACCTTAGAACATTGTTTGCTACTACAATAGCTTCTCAAAATCATTTTATGAGTATAAATAGACATATTCAAAATCTTCAATCGTCAAAATTTGAATTTGAACAGAAAAATTTAATTCTAATTATCCTCTTAAAATTCTAAATTTTGTTAGTCGACGACCACTTAACTATTCAATTCCGAAAATAAGTTTGAACAGTGCACAAATTGAGCATGATTTTGCAGACAGTGAACCAAGGCCAGCACTATCATATTTGATTTCCACCCCTCTAAATAACCATGTTGAACAGAAAAATTTAAATATAACATTTTTGATGGAGCATCACTAATAAAAAAAATTCATAAAATCAAACCAAAATTGTATAAAATCAAACCAAAATTCATAAAATCAAACCAAAAATATGGACTTACCTTTGCTTCCTTGAAAAGGAGTAGTCGGCGGCGGTGCTGGGAGATGGCGGCGATACGGGGACGGGACTATACGACTGGGACGGACTAATGAGAGAGAGAGAGAAAGAGGGTGAGAGAGAGCGAGAGAAAGCGAGTGAGAGATTACTAACCTGCGACGGTGAACGGCGGTGAACGGCGAAGTCTCGGCGACGGCGTTGTCCCAGGTAGGGTTCGACAGGGATCGGCGTTGTTTGCGTTTATTCCCTGAATGAAGGCGTAAATGGTTGGGAAGGGGAGAAGATTTTATATATAGGGCTAATTACCGACGGAAATATCCGTCGAAATTACCGACGGACAAAGACTGTCGGCATTACCGACGGAATTAATTCCATTACCGACGAACTAAACGAAAATTTAAAAAAAAAATTCCCGGCTAAAATGAAATTAATTTCCGTCGGTAAACGTTTCTTTTCCGTCGGTATTACCGACGGACTGTGTCCGTCGGTAAACGCCCTGTTTCTAGTAGTGATCAGTTGTCAACTAAACTACTAAGAACACGATTAACTCTGGTGACCAACAACTCTGGCGACCAAACAACTGAGAACTTAACTTATCAGTAAGTTCTCAATTGTCTCCACTAAGAACACAATAAACTCCGGCGATCACCAACTCCGGCGATCAAACAACTGAAAACTTATTAGTATGTTCTTAGTTGTCAACTAAACTACTAAGAACACGATCCATTCCGGTGACCACCAACTCCGGTAACTAAACAACTGGTAACTTATTAGTAAGTTCTCATTTGTCAACTAAACTGCTATGAACACAATCAACTCTGGCGACCAAACAATTAAGAACTTATCACTAATTTTTCAGTTGTCAACTAAACTACTAATAACACGATCAACTCCGTCGACCAAAGAACTGAGAATCTATTAATAATTTCTCAGTTGTCAACTAAACTACTAAAAATACGATCAACTTCGACAACTACCAACTCCGGCGACCAAACAACAGATAACTTATCAGTAAGTTCTCAGTTGTCAACTAAACTACTAAGATCACGATCAACTCCGACGACCAAACAATTGAGAACTTATCAATAAATTCTCAGTTGTCAACTAAACTACTAAAAACATGATCAACTTCGGCGACTGCCAACTCCAGCGACCAAACAACAAAGAATTTACTAATAAGTTTTCAGTTGTCAACTAAACTACTATTAAGAACACCATCAACTCCGACAACCAAACAACTAAGGCATTTTTAATTTTTTGTTTTATATTGAAATAATCATCAAAAACGAAAATAGTACTACCTCCATTCCAAAATAAATTTCAAAATAAATATATATTTTTAATATACTTTCTCCATCTAGATCTATATATATATATATATATATATATATATATATATATATATATATATGTATATATATATATATATATATATATATATATATATATGTATATATATATATATATGTACATATATATATATACATACGGGGCGGATTTGGTAGTGTGCCAAGTGTTGCCGAGGTAACACCAAAAAAAAAATAATTTTTTTTTAAAACGACGTCGTTTTGGTTCAGAAGAAAAAAAAAAAAGTAATTTAAACGCTAAATCAAATGTGAGGCTGTGAATGAACGCTGCATTGCAGAAGGAAAAAAGAACAGTGAGGAAAAGAGAGAAAAGAGAAAAGAAGAAAGAGAGAAAACGAACAGGCGTCTCCTTCCCTGAGCCCGTTCGCCATCGCCGCCCGCCGGAGTGACCTCCCTCCATCAATATGGACGACCCACCCCCTCCTCCGCAACCTCCTCACAAAACCAAGAAGATTCTTTCGAATAAAAGGTAAACCCTAAAAATCTAAAATTGATTTTTTATTCGAATTTTGAAATTTATTGGGATTGATTAATGGTTGATGAAGACGGAAGAAAGAGGTGGGGGTTGAATCAATCTGTACACATTCAATTTATTTTTTCTTTGGATTCATATATATATACATATATATATATATATATATATATATATATATATATATATATATATATATATATATATATATATATATATATATATATATATATATATATATATATATATATATATATATATATGTACATATATATGTACATGTATATGTACATGTATATATATATATATATATATATATATATATATATATATATATATATATATATATATATATATATATATATATATATATACATGTACATATATATATATACATACATACATACATATACATATATATATACATATATACATACATACATACATACATACATACATACATACATACATATATATATATATATATATATATAGAAAGAAAGAAAGAAAGGAAGGATGGCGATATTGAATCACTACCTTCCAACACAACCTATTGTCTAACTAACCTCGGTCTTGGCTACGCTATTTCCATTGCCATCGCTCTCAGTTTCCTCGCCCTCCTCTCCTCTATCCATCTCGCCTCATACATCTTATGCCGCCACTGCAACTACAACAACAATCACAACTCCGGTATGTCTCTCTCCGACAACACATCTCACGATAACAGCATAATTCTCCCACGAATCATCTCAATGGTAATCGTGTGCGATTCAACATTAATTGATTTCTCCTTAAATATTCCGCTACGTCACACCTTATTTGTATCTATATAAAATCCGGTAATGGCGATGACGCAGACCCTTCCAAATGAACTGTCTAAACCTCCACCTCTAGGCTCTAACTATCCCACGATGCAACAAAAATGGCTTTTAGCAATATTTAAAAAGTGCCAGAATACTATTTCGGGCACATATTCTGGCACATGTATTGCTGAAAAAGAGACGGTGGTAATATTTTTCGGCACTTTCAAAGCATCACTTAATAAAAATTGCAAGAAATTAATCGACGCTTAATAAAAGTGGTGAATTTTGGCGTCACTTATTAAAAAGTGTCAAAAAATAGCCACAAAATCTGGGGAGAAACGCGTTTCTCCGTCGCGTATGGAGAAACGTGTTTCTCCTTCCCCAACGGCGCCGCACCACAACCGATCTCCATCGTTCCCGTTTCTAATTTCTTATCCCCTTCATCTAATTTCTTCCAATCCCCACCAGCTTTTAACCCCTAAATCAACGATCGGACGGAATGCATCAATTACCCGGAATTCTCTTAGCACGCAATACCAGCAGTAGAAAATTATTTTCAGTTTGCTCCAATTTGTTGTCATCCAACTATTCTACCCAGTTGTCTGCACCAAGGATTGACGATGAGTACGAATGCGATTACGACAACCACCCAGTATTTTCCTTTTTACTTTTTATTTCATCTTCGTAAACTTACAATAGTCCTTCTCATTTAGCACACCAGCTCCGCCATACTTCAGTCTTTGATTTTGGTAATGACGATTCATGCTCAATTTGGTGATCTGGAGCCGAAATTCTTTTGGGCTCGATTAGGTTCTGGATATCCAGAACCTTTTGAAAGGATATCCAGAACCTTTTGAAAGGATATCCAGAAATTTATTAAATGTTTCTGGATATCATTTTGTAAATTTCTGGATATCATTTTGTAAGTTTCTGGATATCCAGAAGCTTATGAAAGTGATATCCAGAAA
The DNA here is from genome assembly GCA_022495995.1 of Adenophora triphylla var. japonica. Lineage (NCBI taxonomy): Eukaryota > Viridiplantae > Streptophyta > Magnoliopsida > Asterales > Campanulaceae > Adenophora > Adenophora triphylla. The sequence goes on from JAFEMH010003598.1 coordinate 181,512, forward strand.
CCTTCAAAATGATATCCAGAAACATTTTGAAAGTTTCTGGATATCATTTTGAAGGTTTCTGGATATCATTTTGAAGGTTTCTGGATATCCAGAAACCTTCAATAAGAATTTCTGGTCTTGGCTTTGGATTTGGCTTCAAATCTATTTTTTCTGGATATCCGTCCCAAAGGCTTCTGGATATCCGTTCCAAAGCTTCTGGATATCCAGAACCCTTTGAGACTGATATCCAGAAATTTTTTTCTGGTTATCAAACGCATAGCTTCTGGCTATTAAAAACACGTTTCTCCATAGTTATGGAGAAACGCGTTTCTCAGCAGACGCACTCTAATTTTTTGGCTTAGTAAAAAATTGCCGAAATTAGTGGTATTTTTTTCAAAAGTGTCGCAAATTTAAGGCACTATTGAAGTCGGCTTATATGTGAATGCTGTGACAAAGAGATGCATCATTGTTTTGTGGCATACCATGGACGTTAGTATAAAATGTTCTTATAACAATACATAGAGTTCTTGGAGCCAGTGGCAACAATATATGGCTGCTGTGACAAAGAGATGCATTGTTGTTGTGTGAAACAATGGCTGTAGTCACAAAGAGAGTGTGTAAAGATAGAATCAAACTCGAACATGTATCACCGTCAATGAATTCAGTACAATGTGTGCATACACAAAGAAAGACATAATGAAATACAAAATAAGTCTATTTCTCTCCTTATTGAATTGAAGGTTCACACGATTCGATTCTTCCGCAGAACTCAAAATAATACATCTCAAATAATTTTACTAGCTTCCCTTAAACCTCCTTCTCTCCCATTATGAAACTGCAGGCCACTTGCAATAGCCAAATCAAACCGATGTTGGCTAGTCACTCAACGTTGAGATTTCCTTAAGTACTCAATTGGTCGGTGATCTGAGTCACATTTTATACTGCTGCTTGAATCAAGAACACCTGAGTTATAGAGATAGAAAGATATATTAATATAAGTACAAATATGAATGGAAGGACATATATCCTTAAGTTAGCATGGTTTACCTGCTTCTCGGGTTGGACCTATTTGCCATTTAGCCTTTCTCGGTTAACCCTCAGTTCCGTGATCCCAAACTCAATTACGTCCGGAGGGTTTTGAAAATCTTGAGTCATCCATAATAACCGTCACGATGCCGGTGCACCAGCCATCACGGTAGTAAGCATCAACAATTTCGCTGAGCTATCTCAAACAAGGAGTGGTACCGGACGTAAATGGGGTGTTTCTTGTTGTAGATATTGTGAAAGTGCATCAATATTTTCGCTGAGCTATCTCCAAGAAACCATTTTTGTCAGTGAAAACTTTGACATGAGAGCCTCCAGAGAGGTGAGATGATTGGCTATTGGGGAGGTCAGCTGAAGCAACACCTTCATGTAGCTCCGCCCGTTTCGTTATACAACACTTGTACCATTCAAAAATGAGAGAGATGCTAAGTGTTCATAGTCATTTGGTCAGTGATCTGAATCACATGTTTTATGATGTTTTTTGCTTGAGCACACCTATTTAAGGGAGAATGTCAACATAAGGCAACTCAGAAAACTAATCGGAGTTTGAGATCACAAATCATGTTTCCATGCCTAGCTTGCAGTAAAGATATTCAAACAGGATAAGAAACATGAAAATTAGTGATTTATGCAACTTACTTTACCTACTTGTATCAATAATACACTATATTCCCTCCGTTTCACTCGAAAAGACACAAATTTTAATTTTGGGTGTCCATTTAAAAGTCACATTCCCAAAATAGAAACTTTTTAATATAACTTTTATCGTGGGACCGATTTGTTATACTCAAAATAACTATCCACTAAATAGCATGTTCCATTATTTGATACAAATTGCAAAAGTGTGTTGCATATGGTTGATTTGCGAAAAATTAAACGGTTCTTCTAGTTTTGACAAAAACAAATACTTAAACAAACAATTTAAGAGTGACAATCGACCAAAGGCATAATAGTCAACCCAAGCATGTCAAAACATCGACCATGCTCCTTACAACTCATTCAAAAGGACAAGTCAAAAGATCCATGCCACTAGAGTCAAAGATCAAGACACTTTAAACCCTTCAAACCTCAATTATAGTGAATTGTTTCTTTGATTGTCAAGGACACAAAGGTAGACATATGAGAAGTTGCTTTGCTCTGAACAACATTAAATCCCCTTGTGTCTTGTCTCTTTCTTCTCTCACACCATAACACCACTCTCTAGATATTTCTTTAAACTATCTTTGCACACTTAGTGTTTCACGTAGTTATTATTTCATTTTGCTGCTATTAATCTTATCATTTACTTGACAGTCAATGCTGCTTATCTCAACTGTCAACTCTTTCTCCGATAATTCTTTCAAGACCTTTCATTTGGCGTCAGAGCGGTCTTCTTAAAGACTTAAGTGTATTCAAGCTTCACATACTGAAAATGAACCATCTACCTCCAACTACGCCTCATCCAAATCCAAGAAGAAACAATGAGAAGGGCATACCACACATACACATTAATGATTGCTAATCATCTGAAATATTTTTCTCCGAAAAAATTAAACATATCTGATGCTAACAATGTTTGGAATTGGTTTGCCTTTGCATGAAGACATCACTGTTTTCACTCAAGCCGATACAAATTGAGGACTAGACAAAATTAAAACTCCTAACATGTGGATACAAATGGAGGACTAGACAAAATTAAAACTCCTAACATGTGGTCAGAAGAATATGAAACACAACTAGTAAGCGCCAACCTAAAAGTCAAAAGTATAATTCAAACGGGTGTTAATGACTTCTTGGCACAAGAAATTGATAAATTTGACTTAGCCAAAAAAGGCTTGGGAACTTGTTAAAACTAACTAAGCTCACCAAACAGAATAATGTTAGAGATCAGAACTGCTATAATCTATTAAGACAACTTGATTATTTCAAATTTGCCTGTGATGAAAAAGTGAGCATTGCAAAACCGGTTTGAAGAATTGAGTCCTTGATGGATGAAGAGGTTCATAGGCGGAGTGGTATCATTTTACGGAATCCTTTAACGACTCTATATCTACTGCAAGCTAGCAATGATATGTTTAAAAATCCAGCACATATTCAACAGTCACACTTTTTAGAAACAAATCTACCAATTTCATTAGCACTAAGTGCAGATGAAGAAAAAAATAATTAGAAAACCACAAAGATAATGAATGACTTAATATTTAAAGAGATAAACATCATTTAATGATCACATGTACTCCGTCTAATGAATCTTATTAAAAACCCTAATCTAGTCAGTTGAATTACTTTTGAAGGTTTTGCATGCGTCTGTCTGAGAATGTGGATTTTTGAGTTTGTGTGTGCATGTGTGTGAGTATTCTTATACACACTCCCGCATATGTTTGAAAGAAAGAGAGAGAGAGAGAGAGAGAGAGAGACTAACGCTATGCTGCAATCCTATCTGAGAGCTCATTCTTATCAGATCAATATCTGCTCCAGAGCCATTGAAATCTGTGATTGGATTTTGTTGCTCATCAGTCTTCGATCTGTTAAACAAAAGAATGAACAAAATTTAGAACAATCTCAGCAGATTGAAATTATCTGCTAAACCACGAAATGAACAAATTAACTGAAGAGGCTTACGAATCGCAGAAGATGAAATCTATAGGCTTCAGTGACAGAAATTGATGAAATCGAGGAAATGTATCAGGTGTAAAAAAATAGGAGGCGCCGTGAACTAAAGATGTAGGGTTTGGGTGGGGAAAAGGTTACTTATATAGTGGTTAGGGTATGGACACCAGTCAGCCTTTTCCGTTACAACCAAGGCAGATTTACTTATTTTTTCAATCTACTCCTTTCTTTTTTCCCTATTTCATTTTACATCGATTTTAAAAGTCTACTCTTTCCTTTATTTTTTCCATTTTATCTGTGAGACTGATATCAAAAATCTAGTCATTCCTACCTTTGTACCAAAATAATTATAGACTAGGTGTCGGCTCGTGCTATCCATCCATGGGATTTTATATTACTAGTGCTACACTCGTGCGTTAAAAGCACGAATAAAAAACTATGTCAAAGAAAAATAGAAATAATAGGAAAAGTTGTTATTCAAAGAGCACGTCACACATCTATTCCTTTTATTTTTCCCCTTTTTCTCTATAGCAAGACATTATCTTACAACTGTGAAATGACAAAATCGACCAAGTTTCCAATTCCAAAACTAGATGTGAGCGGAAAACGAAAATGTAAAGCTTTCTTGAGAAATAAAGGAGCTATGAAAAATCTTAGTTAAGGAGCCATTCGGCGGTGATTAAGCGCCCTAGGCGTGACCTTGGCGCCTTAAGCGTGACCTAGGCGCGCCCAACGCCAAGAAAGCTCGTGTTCACAAAGGAGCCAAAGGCCCCAAAATTAATACTATTTCATTTCCTAGCACTATGTTAAGGCCTCTCAATATATACTACATTTTCTAGCATTTCAATTTCTCGACGATGTGAGATTAATATCTCATTTGGTTTTCAAACGATAAGGCCTCTCAATATATACTACTCCATTTTTTGCATTTCAATTCCTAGACAATGTGGGATTAATGTCCAATTTGGTTTCAAATGCTAAGGCCTCTCAATATATACTACTCCATTTTTTAGCATTTCAATTCCTATACGATGTGGGATTAATATCCCATTTGGTTTTCAAATGCTAAGGCCTCTTAATATATACTAAATGGAAAGCTTTCTTGAGAAATTAACGAGCTATGAAAAGTCTTAGTTAAGGAGCCATTTGGCGGTGATTAGGCGTCCTAGGCGTGATTTAGGCGCGAATTAGGCGCGCCCAACACCAAGAAAGCTGGTGTTCACTAAGGAGCCCCCCAATATTTATACTATTCCATTTTCTACCACTTCATTTCCTAGACGATGTGGGATTAATATACCATTTGGTTTTTCAAATGCTAAGGCCTCTCAATATATACTACTCCATTTCCTAGCATTTCAATTCCTATTCGATGTGAGATTAATATTCCATTTGGTTTTTAAATGCTAAGGCCTCTCAATATATACTACTCCATTTTCTAGCATTTCAATTTCTAGACAATGTGAGATTAATGTCCAATTTGGTTTCAAATGCTAAGGCCTCTCAATATATACTACTCCATTTTCTAGTATTTCAATTCCTATACGATGTGGGATTAATATCCCATTTGGTTTTCAAATGCTAAGGCCTCTCAATATATACTAAATGGAAAGCTTTCTTGAGAAATTAACGATCTATGAAAAGTCTTAGTTAAGGAGCCATTTGGCGGTGATTAGGCGTCCTAGGCATGACTTAGGCGCGGATTAGGCGCGCCCAACACCAAGAAAGCTGGTGTTCACTAAGGAGCCCCAAAATTTTTACTATTCTATTTTCTACCACTTCAATTCCTAGACGATGTGGGATTAATATACCATTTGGTTTTCAAATGCTAAGGCCTCTCAATATATACTACTCCATTTCCTAGCATTTCAATTCCTATACGATGTGAGATTAATATCCCATTTGGTTTTCAAATGCTAAGGCCTCTCAATATATGCTACTCCATGTTCTAGCATTTCAATTCCTAGACAATGTGAGATAAATATCTCATTTGGTTTTCAAATGCTAAGGCCTCTTAATATATATTATTCCATTTCTTAGATGATGTAGGATTAATATCTCATTTTGTTTTCAAATGCTAAGGCCTCTCAATAAATGGAAAGCTTTCTTGAGAAATTAAGAAGCTATGAAAAGTCTTAGTTAAGGAGTCATTTGGTGGTGATTAGGCGTCCTAGACGTGACCTAGGCGCGCCCAACACAAAGAAACTGGTGCTCACTAAGGAGCCAAAGGCCCCAAAATTTATACTACTCCATTTCCTAGCATTTCAATTCCTAGACGATTTGGGATTAATATCTCATTTGGTTTTCAAATGCTAAGGCCTCTCAATATATACTACTCAATTTCCTAATATTTCAATTCCTAGACGATGTGAAATTAATATCTCATTTAGTTTTCAAATGCTAAGGCCTCTCAATATATACTAAATGTAAAACTTTCTTGAGAAACTAAGGAGCTATGAAAAGTCTTAGTTATGGAGCCATTTGGCGGTGATTAGACACCTTAGACGTGTCCTAGGCGCGCCCAACACCAAGAAAGCTGGTGTTCACTAATGAGCTAAAGGCCCCAAAATTTATACATCAAGAAAGCTGGTGTTCACTAAGGAGCCAAAGGCCCTAAAATGTATACTATTCCATTTCCTAGCATTTCAATTCCTAGACGATGTGGGATTAATATCTCAATTGGTTTTCAAATGCTAAGAATATATACTACTCCATTTTCTAGCATTTCAATTCCTAGACGATGTGGGAATAATATACCTCAGATTTTCAAATTTTATTTCGGGTTATTAAAGAGGGTGTGTTTAGAAAATGAGTAATGAACCTACTTTTATTTAGTGTCGGTTCTAATTTGAACGGGAAAATGAGGGGGTGTGCTGAAGTGCTGCACTTCAGCCTTTATATAGTTATAAATTATAATATATTTTTTGTCGATCAATACAATTTGAAAGGTCCTGTTTGCTTAAATTAGATTAAAGGTTAGGCAGTTAAGGTTTTGACAGCTGAGGTGAAATCTTAGCTGTCAGATGATAACTGGTTTTAATGATAAGTGTTAAATGTGCAGCGGAATAATAAGTGTTGAAATAATGTAAAGACAAGTGAATAGTGTTTGTGTGTGAGATGTGTGTGTGATAATACCAATTGAACACAAGGAATTTTAAGGTGGTTCAGAGTTCACTCCTCCTACGTCCACCCTCACTGTCAACCTTGACAAGTGAGATCAATCCACTTAAATCTAGTTCCCGTTAAGATTTACAAAGGATTGGATAGGTAAGTTCCTTGAACTTCCTCTTCCTAATAAGTACGGTCTATTAGGGATTATGCTCTACACTGAGCAATTTACAATACCCACTTAAAGTCAGTCTTAAGTGGTTTTACAAATCAGTTTATACACCTGAGGTCAGTTATAAGTGTCTCAATGTTGTTTTGATTGTTGGTTGCAGGTTGAGAAAGGTTGGAGGTAAGGTTGTAAGAGTTGTGTGAAAAGGGGTTGTGTCTTCAGTCTTGGAGTAATCCTTTTGTAGGCTAGAATATAGCCGTTGGAGGGGACAAGGAGATAAGGTAGTAAATGTGTGTTGGAGATGCATTTAGAGCCTTTGTTGACTGGAGAATAACAGCTGGAATCTGCAACCATTTGATGTGATCTTCATGGATATGAGTTGGCAATATTTTAGGGGAGAGATTTGGGCAATGCACATCTTGATCTTCACAGGAATACTTCATTGCTGCTGATGTTGAAGATCATAGCTGTCAGAGGGTTGAAGCCTCTGCTGTTGAGAACCTTAGCTGTCAGGCTAAGTCTTTAGAGTTTGCAGGTTTAGGAGATAAGGATTTGTGTGTAATGATCCTTTGTATATAAATACATTTGATTTATATGATTTGTCTTTGGTTTGATCATTTCTGTCCATGGTTTGATCATTATATCATTGCTGTCCAGTTTGATATAAGGATGTGCAAGGGCTCAGCTGTCAAGGTCATATGTTATCTTGGCTGTCAGATAACATATGATATATTTATTTGTCAAAACATTTTATAACTATGTGGCTTACATAGTTAGGTCCTAACAATTTCCCCCTTTTTGGCAAAGTAATATATCTATTAAAGATATAACCTGCAAGATACTCATGAATTGAATATACCAATGAAGATGAACTTAATCTTCTTGATTCAATCAAAAGAGCTTTAAAACAAACACATTATCCAAAATAAACATTGTTTTTAAAGCAGAAACAAAAAGGTAGGGATTAAAAGTACTTAACCAAATAAAAGACATAAAATTTTCTTTAGTCAGAAAATTCATCTCTTTCTCTTCTTGCTGCAAGGATCTCTTCTCTTTCTGCAAGCAGCACTCTCTTCATCTTGTCATCAACACCTCTATAATACATCTCATTGTTCCATTCCCAGCTCATCTCATCATCATATGTGAAGGATTGATCTTGCCTTTCTTTGAGAACAGCCTTGGAGAGAGGTTCTTCATCATCTCTTAGTCTCAGATTGCCCCATTTGGGAGTCTTCTTTGGTTTTGAGCTTTGACCTCTGGTTCCTGCAAAGAGGTTAGAGAAGAAGGGGTTTGATTGAAGAGAGATGGGTAGTTGAGGTTGATGTAGAGGAGGATCTGTTGTGACGGTGAACAAGAGAGGTTGAGAACCGATGCCGTTTCATCACGGGAGAATCATCTTCATCATCACTTGACGAATCACATTGGGAGCGGCCGGAGGCTCTCTTTCCCAGGTTAGCAGCTTCTTCTTCAGATTCAACAGCCTTTCCTTTGGAGGTCTTCCTTTCAGACTTGGAAACATTTGAGACTTCCAAAATGTGTCTCATTTTGGTTATCATGGACCTTGTAAATCTCTGCATGTCTGTGATGGTCACATGGTATGGAGGCACAAATGTTGAAGGATTGAAGTTTGGAGGAAGATTGGATTGGAGAGATCTGGTGTTTAGGGGGATGAATGAAGGAGGAACAGAAGTAGTTGGAGGAAAGATAGCTGTCAGGCTAGGCTTTGCAATGACAACCATGATTTTGGCTTTGTTGAGAAGGATCCTCCAATACATCTCTTTAGCAAGGTTTATGCAGAGGGCATAAACTAGGGATGAGGGCATGTAGATTCATTTATTGATGTTGTTTGACAATAATTGAGAGAACAGCATTTCCCAAATCAATGATGGTTCCAATGTCCATGAAGTTTGGCAATCTGGGGGCATTGTGAAAGAAGGAGTTTGGGAGAGCTATCCTATATCTTTTCCATTCCTCATGGGCAAACATAATGAGACCACACCTATTTCTTGCATGGATCATGATGGAATTTTTGCTCAATAGCCAAGGATTAGGGATTAAGTTAGGATTGGCAATTTCAGGAAAATGGGTGATCTCTTTCAATCTTTGGTGGACAGCCATGATGGAGGGTAGTGAAAAATCAATGTCACAATCTAGAATCCAAGGTTCACAAGTTGGAAGAATGTCACACTCAGGGGTAGGTGAATCTTGTGTTATAGGTTCAGGTTGAGTTTCAGAATCTTGGGTATCAATAGGAGGTTCTTGAATTTGAACAGATTCATCAGGTTTGGATTGAGGTTCAGGTTCAGAATGAGGTTCAGGTTCAGGTATGCTAGCTTTCTTAGCCATATCTCTGGTTTTGATCAATTTCATGGCTTTTTGAACATCTTCCTCTGTTAGCAGGGATCTTAAATAATAAAGAACAACAGGGACATGCTTAGGGTCTTCTAAGGTCAGTCCTTCAGAGGCTTTGAAGACGTTTTCAGGAATGTGGGAAGGATCTGAGGGGCTTGAAATGGGTGATGCATGACTAGACAATGGCATAGGCTTTGTCGAGAATGGGGGAAGGAGGGCTGCTGTTCCCCTTAGCGATGCTCATCCTTTTCGAGCTAGGGCTATTCCCCCTATCTTTTTCAACACTAGGCTCATTTGGACTAATGTTTAAGGGATTTAGGTTGAGGATTCCTTGAGCCACAGAGTCATGTGGTGAACTGGATTGATCTTTAGATGAGGAGGGTTGAGGAGTAATTGGCTTCAATTTTTTGGATGGGGGAGCATCTTTATCAGATTTTCTCTTCCTAAAGAATGTACTGAGTGCAAGAGAAGGGGTGGAGATTACCTTAGATGGGGTTTCAGCAATTGAGGCAACCTTAGGCTGTCGGAGAGGAGGCTTCCATAGCTGTCACGATGGTATCCAACCTTAGCTGTTCTTACTTCCATCAATGATTCAGCAACAGCTCTTCTCACATTTTCAACACTCTCAGTGTCATGGCTTTCTCCCTCTTCTCCAGCATACTCATCAATGTCTTTGTAGATGGGATCTGATTGGGTTTCTTCACTGTCAGCTTGTTCTTCAGCAACCATCTTTCCTTTTTCGGTCCCTTGAGCAGGTTTCTTGCTCAACAGCTTCCTCGACCTCTTCTTGAACTTTCTTTCCTTTGCTTAGCTTCTTTCCTTTTCCAGTTCTCTTCATTTTTGCTAGGCTTTTTCTCCTCTTGATTTTGCTAGGAGAGGTTTCTTGAGCTCTTTCTTTTATGACAACACCTTTGTCATGCTTTCTCTTGGATCTCTTGTCATTTTACCATGTTTACCAATGACTTCCACATCTTCATATCCTTTTCGAGTCTTCTCTTTCGGTCTACGCGAGGCTTCATCAAAATTCTCGGAAATTGTCCCCAAGCTCTAATTTTTTCTTGCTCTTGAGTTTGAATGTACTCAAGCTGAAACTTTTGGTAGGCACCAGAGATGTAGACTCAAGACATTCCTTTTTGAGAGGAGGATTCAATTTTAGAATTATTTGATGGAGGATTCCACTCATGAACCTGAAATTGTTCATAATAGGATTTTGCTTTTTGAATTTCCAAGGGAAAGGGGATATGGCAAGTTGGAAGTTGTGAAGCAGTGCAACACTCTAGTTTATCTCCTTAGTCAACAAACTGAGGGCTTGTTTCCATTCATTTGGACTGATTTGGTCAAAGGAGGATTGCTTTCCATCAAACCCTTTGATGACAACATCCATTAGGGTTGATTTGAATAAATCAAGGTCTTTCTTTTTAATTGGTTTGTCCTGAACCAATTGAAAGTTGCACCCAGGTTTATCAAAGAATCTTTTGTAGAAAGGTTCTAAGTTGTTGTCTTTTCTATTCCAGAGGTTGTTGAGGCCTTCATTCTTGATTGGGATGTCGTAAACTTTAGACACAACATTTGGAGTCACATTGATCTCAGACCCTTCAATATTGATCTTTATTGCACCAGATTGCTGTCTTTCTCCTTTCATGAATATCTCTCTGCATAGCTTCTCATAAATGGGAGGTTGAGCTTCCATCATTTTGCAGAGATGATTGGATTCCAAGAGTTCCTTGATTAGAGCTCCAACCTCATGTTCATAAAATTCAGGTTTGATGAAGTAACCATGGGCTTGAGGGTAAGACATGTTGAATGAAACAGAGTTTTAGGGTTTTGAAGAACAGAGGGAATCAGAGAGAGGATTTAGGAGGAAGAAGATAGTTTGAAGGAAGAGGGGTTAATTTCGCAAGGTTAAATGATAATTGATGTGGGAATTGGTGGAGTTCAACGGCTAATACGTGGGTTACTGCAACGGTTAAAAATGAGCATTTAAGAGAGAAATTTGTTCATGAACAGTATTATTTGTCCCCCACTCATTACATGAGAAATAACTTCCCATAAAACATGGGAGTTATTTTCGTACACAAAGACGAAATTTCAGAGGGAATAAAACAGAGACATTAATAGATAAGTGTTAGTGGCAAGTTCCAACACTTCCTCGATTTGGCAAGAACTTAAATTCATGGCTGTCAGACTTAATGACCAGCCAAGCCTATTTTGAATGATCATTGCCACTAATTTGACTGAAACAAAATTTGTCTATAAAAGGAAATGATTTAGATGAAGAAATCTACCAAATTCATTTCATTTATAGCAAATGGGAAGACTTGTTTCAATGTTCAGTCCTAGTAAAATGGCTAAGACAGCAAAGAGACTTGTTTTTCAAAGTCGAGGGTAGATGAAACAAGAGAGGAAAGGTTTGAGAGAGAGTTTCTTTCATATAGACACCAAGCGATAATGGTTTGGAACGAAGTGGTTCAATTGCCCAATGATGATCCACATAAGGAAGAAGAATTGAGAGAGAGAGAGAGATAAGAAAGAAATTTTGGGAGGAGGAGAGACTAGCATTGGTGGAGGGAGAGAAAAACAGGTTAGAGGAGATGGCTAGGAACAAGGGTAAAGCTAAGATAGTTGGTGAGAGTCACAATGATCTGACAGCTAAGGGTAAGCTGTCAAGAAAGGAGAGAGAAGGAGAATCAAGTAAGCATGTTAAGGAAGATGTAGAGAGAGTTTATACCTTGGGGGAGCTAGTGAAGATTGACAGCAATGAAAGGATTAAGGTTGACACACAAATTGGTCAACCTGATTTCATAGCTGTCAAAGAATACTGTATTTGTAACCAGGGATTCACTTACTCTTAGTCAAACAGTTCTTGAGGGAACTGGAGACAATTTTGCAGGAGTGCAAAGTTCTCCTTCCAAAGTTTATATGAAGTTGTTTTCTCAGTTTCTCAAGTGTTTGAAGTTTGATTGTAAGGTAGGAATGAGTTTTGGTTTTATGTCAAATGAAGCTTTTGGTTTGGTGAAAGGGTTAGCTGTCAGATATCACATTGTTGACAGCAGCCATAAGAGATGTTCTTTAATGAATAAAAGTCTTTATTTTGGTAAGTTGATCATGCCTAGCATTGCTCTTAACATCTCAAATCTCTTCTCATCCATAGCCTTTGTTAGGATATCAGAGACATTATTCTCGGTACAAACTTTTGCAAGGTTAATATTTCCTTTTACAACATGGTCTCTGATGAAGTGATGTCTGACCTTAATATGCTTTGTTTTTGAGTGTTGGACAGGGTTTTCTGTCATGGCAATAGTGCTTGAGTTGTCACAAAAGATGGGAATGTTAGACATTTCTATTCCAAAATCTTGAAGTTGGCTTTTACGATAGAGAATTTGAGAACAACACGAGCCTGCGGCAATGTACTCGGCCTCATTTGTTGAGGTGGCTACGAGGTTTGCTTTTTGCTAGACCATGAGATGATTCTTGAACCAATAAGCGACATCCACCACTTGTGGATTTTCTATCTAGATTACATCCGGCATAGTCGAGTCGGTGAATCCAATTAGAGAGAATGGGGATTCGGTGGGATACCACAAGCCATAATCGGGGTTCCTTTGAGATATCTCAAAATTCTCTTGACGACGAGAGAGATGAGATTCCTTGGGATTTGCTTGAAATCTAGCACAAAGACAGACACTAAACATAATGTCGGGTCTTGAAGGCTGTTACATAAAGGAGAGATCCAATGTAAGTTCGTAAAGTGTTTGACTTACACTTTGTCCATCAGGATCTGCATGTAGTTTTGTTGTGGTTGACAAGGGAGTTTTAGTGGGAAGCGGTTTGCATGTCAAACTTTTTGATCATATCCCTTGTGTATTTAGCTTGGTTAATGAAGATTCCTTCCTTCATTTGCTTGACTTGAAGGCCTAAGAAGAAAGTGAGCTCACCAATCATGCTCATTTCAAAGCGATTCTTCATAATATCCCCAAATTCGGTGCACAAGTCCTCATTTGATGAGCCAAAAATGATGTCATCAACATAGACTTGGATGAGCAACGATCATCTCCATATTTCTTGATAAACAAAGTGTTATCAATATGGCCCTTTGTAAATCCTTTGCGAGGAGATATTTAGATAGGGTTTCATACCAGGCTCTAGGTGCTTGTTTAAGACCATACAATGCTTTGTCAATTTGTAAACATGATCGAGGAAACTTGGGATGCTCAAATCCGGGGGGTTGAGATACAAACACTTTTCATTTAAGACTCCATTCGAAATGCACTCTTGACATCCATCGAAACACTTTCATTTTCTTGAATGAAGCATAGGCAAGGAATAGCCTTATTGCTTCTAGTCTTGCAACAAGAGCAAAAGTCTCATCATAGTCAATGCCTTCTTCTTGTCTGTATCCTTGAGCAACTAGCCTAGCTTTGTTCCTTACTACAACACCTTCTTCATTCATCTTATTTCTAAAAACCCATCTTGTCCCAATGACAGTTTGGTTTTTAGGCTTAGGAACCAGTTTCCAAACTTTATTTCTTTCAAATTGCTCCAATTCTTCTTCCATTGCTTCTATCCAATCTGGGTCTTGAAGAGCTTCATTTATCTTTTTGGGTTCAATTTGAGAGATGAAGGCACTCATTAGGGAGTCAAGAACATGCATGTTAGGAGGTATGTCTATTTTGTGTATAGGTAGGTCAATATAGATGCTTTTGTTTGGAGGGATGATGTGGGTAATGGTTTCAGGTTGAGGAATTGAATGAGAGGGGTTGTCACAAGGTTGGATAGGGTCTTTTTCAGAGGGATTTTGATTCTTTGGATGAAGGTAGACTATTTGGTGCACCTTGGTACATCGAGATGCACCTTTGTTGTTGAGAAGGGAATCTTGGCTGTCAGACAAAGTGGGATGAGTATTAGAGTTCTTGGGCACCATATAGGGAAGGGTAGGAGAGTTTTCTTCAGGATTGAGGTTTGAAGGGTCATGAACAGGAGAAACCTCAGGAACATTGTCTGAGTTCCCAACAGATTCATCAAAATCATATAATTCAGTGTGGCTTTGATCATTGTTTTCATCAAAGTCTACATGAATTGATTCCTCTACAACAAGTCTTCTTTTGTTGTAAACCCTATAGGCTTTTCTAGTGTTGGAGTATCCAAGGAAAATTCCTTCATCACTTTTTGAATCAAATTTGTCAAGATTGTTTTTCCCATTGTTGTGTATGAAGCATCTACTTCCAAAGCCATGGAAGTATGAAATGGTTGGTGTTCTTCCATTCCATAGCTCATAGGGAGTCTTGGAGTGAAACTTGTTGATAAGGGTCTTGTTACGGACATAGACGGCGGTGGTGGCTTCACCCCAAAAATACTTAGGAATGTTGTGCTCGACGGCATAGATCTTCTTGCTTCACAGATTGTTCTATTCTTTCTTTCGGCAACCCCATTTCTTGTGGTGTCCTAGGAGCGAGAGAAATTATGCTCAATCCCTTTTTGATCACGGTATTCTTCAACACCGGTGTTCTCAAATTCCTTACCATGATCGAGATCTAATTTTGATAATGGATAAGCCCTTTTGGTTTTGTACTTTATTGAACAGTTTGACTAGTTGTTCTAATGTATCCCTTTTGGATTCAAGAAGAATAATCCAGGTAAATCTAGTGTAGTCATCAACTACAACAAGAGAGTATCTCTTTCCACCAAGAGATCTAGTTCGATTGGTCCAAACGGATCCATGTGAAGTAGTTGAAGGGGTTTTGAGGTATCTAATCTGGTTTTGGCAGAGAAGGAGGTTTTCTTTTGTTTTTCACATTGACAAGCTTTGCATAACTTGTCCTTTTTGAAGGGTATTTTGGGTAGGCCTTTTACTAGGTTTGAGTTGGCTAGTTTTGAGATGCTTTTTAGGTTTAGGTGAGCCAATCTTTTGTGCCATAGCCATGACATATCAGATTGACTGAAGGAGAGAAGGCAATGCGCATCTGAAGAATCCACAATTTCTAGGTTTAGACAGTAGAGGTTGCCTTTTCTTATTCCAGTGAGGATTGATTTGTTGTTGACATCCTTGACAGTGCAGTGGTTTTTGGAACAAACAACATGATATCCCTTATCACAAATCTGACTAAGGCTAATCAAATTGTGCTTGAGACCCTCTACATAAGATACATTAGTAAAAATAATATCTTTAGTAACAAGGTTTCCTGATCCTTTGACTTTGGCTTGAGAATTGTCACCAAAAGTTACATTTGGACTATTTTTAGGGACATATTGTTGTAACCACTCCTTGTTGTAAGTCATGTGCCTGCTGCATCCACTGTCCAAGTACCATATTCCTTTCCTAAATTCCTACAAAACAGAAAAATACATTTATGGTACCATTTATTCTTTTGGGTCCAAAGGATTAGAATTTCTTTGGTACCCTAGCTTTGTTCATTGCTCTCTTTCCAAAGTACTGGTTTAGGACATTATAATATCCCATGATTTGCAGCATATAGGGAGTGGGAGCAATAGGTTGGGATTGGTTAAAAAAATGGTTGGGAGAAAAGAATTGGTTTTGGTTATGAAACTGAGAATGGTCTGGGGAATTTTTTGAATGAGATGATCTAGGAGAGGTATTATGTTGGGCATGGTTTCTTCCATTAGAGAATGGCCAGTTAGGTCTTTGAGGTTTGGCATATGAGTGATGATCATAGAATCTTTGCTGTCTTGGAGACCTCTGCTGTCCACCATATCTTGGCTGTCTAGGAGACCTCTGCTTCCACCATATCTTGGGTTGTCTAGGAGACCTCTGCTGTCCACCATGTTTTGTCTTGTACTTGTCTGTCTTCACTTGCTCCTTGATTCCTTTCTTTTGCCAAATGTAATTACCTTTGTTCCCTTTGTTTGCTTGTTTTTCTGTGCCTTTTGATTGGCTTGAACTTCCAATATGAGTATCATTAGTGCAAGAGGGACTAGTTGGAGTTGATACATCGGTGTGGTGGAGTTAGCTTCATCTATTTTTCCCTTTTTCTTGAGATCTTCCTTGGTTTGAATGGGATAGACAATTTCTTGGGCTTTGACATAGTTCATGCTTTCAAGAACCATCTTGTCAATAGCCCTTTCATCAGTGAGAGGGGTATATGTGTTCATAGTAGGATTATTAGCCCCAATTCCTGATTTGTCACTTGGGTGTCTTTGGTAGTAGCTAAAGTGGGTCAAGGCTTCTCCAGAGCTGTTCCAGGTTTCAAACTTCTTTCTAAAGGATTCATTTTCATTTTCAAGATTGATGTTGGTTTCCAGAAGTTTAGAATTCACAGCTGTCAGCTCTTTATTGGCTTTTTCAAGCATAAGGTTTTGAACTTTCAGTCCTTGGTTGGCTCTTTTAAAGGCTATCAATGGTTTTACTTTGGGATAGATTATCAGTGAGCAATGAAGCAAAGCCAGTTTGGTGTCTTTTTATTTGAATTAAAAGAGTACTAACTAATTGCTTAAATTCTTCATTATTTAAAGAGTTAAATTGAGGTACCTGTTTTAGTTCTTCGGCAGCTAAGGCTTGAAGATCTTCTTCATTGTCTTAGTCTTCATCATCTCCAGCCATCAAGCATATCATTGCTTCTTCTCCTTCACTTTCAGAGTCACTGTAGTCACATTCCTCATCACCAAACTTAGATGAGTCAGCAATCAATACTTGCTCTTTGTTCTTCTCAGTCTTCTTCTTTGTGCAGTTGTAGCAGTTACACCTTGAACTGTGAATAATCTCCTTGGAGTATGAGAACTTCTTAGCTGTCTGATTTTCCCTAGGTTTCCTTGGTTCAGGGCAATCAGATGAGTAATGTCCAAGCTTCTTACAGTTGAAGCATTCAACTTTCTTTTTAGGGTTTTCTTGATCAGAGGTGGATGGGCTATAGCTTCTCTCAAAGGACTTCTTATGTGCTCTCAAGGTATTTCTGACAGCCATGGATATGAGACTAGGTAGATCTCCTTGAGATAGGTTGTTTGAGGGAAGGTTTACTTTTTGGAGGGAAACAAGAACCATAGAATCAATGTCTTGTTGGGTAATTGGTTTTTGAGTGGTTTCTTGGGCAGCTAAGACAAGGGTTTGTGAAATGGAGGGAACAGGTTGAAGTTTTATCATTCCTTCTAGTTCATAAGCTTCAAGCTTTCCAAAGTATTGTTCAACAGTCATGGTACTCCATTCTGAGCCTTCTCTTATTGGTAGAGCTACCTTCTCATATTCTTGAGGAAGATTGGAGTATATTTTGAGACACAAATCTTGGTTCTCAAAAGTTTTACCATGATTAGCAATGGATCTTACTAAATCTTCAAACCTTGGTTTTGCAGCACTTACTTTCTCACCAGGGTAGAATTTAAAATTGTCAAGTTGTCTAAGAAGGTTGTATAGGTTTTGGGTTCTAACACTAGAGTGTTTCTGGAATTTGGTATGGATGAGTTCCCAGGCAGCCTTTGCAGTTGGTTCTTTAGCAATTTCTTGTGCTAGGGAGTCATTAACACTCTTTTGGAGTATGTTTTTGACTTTCAGATTAGCACTGACAAGTTGTCCTTCTGAATCGAGTCAGTGCAGGGATTTGTTCTTCTTTGCTAGGTCCACCATTTGAATCTAGGGCTACGGGGCAAGTGACTTCATTTTCTAGCACAAACCGGTTCCGAATCTTTGTTTGCATCAAGGTAGGTTTTGATTTTTGAAGCATATATTTCAAATGATCCACAGTCATCAATGTGGGGAATGTCTTTCTCATTATTTCTCCTTGGTTGAGGCATGGTGGGTTGGTAATTGATCCTTCACAAGTTGTTAGACTTTTGTGTGTGAAGACAAGCTCTGATACCAATTGAAAGGTCATGTTTGCTTAAATCAGATTAAAGGTTAGGACTTTAAGGTTTTGACAGCTGAGGTGAAATCTTAGATGTCAGATGATAACTGGTTTTAATGATAAGTGTTAAATGTGCAGCGGAATAATAAGTGTTGAAATAATGTAAAGACAAGTGAATAGTGTTTGTGTGTGAGATGTGTGTGTGATAATACCAATTGAACACAAGGAATTTTAAGGTGGTTCAGAGTTCACTCCTCCTACATCCACCCTCACTGTCAACCTTGACAAGTGAGATCAATCCACTTAAATCTAGTTCCCGTTAAGATTTACAAAGGATTGGATAGGTAAGTTCCTTGAACTTCCTCTTCCTAATAAGTACGGTCTATTAGGGATTATGCTCTACACTGAGCAATTTACAATACCCACTTAAAGTTAGTCTTAAGTGGTTTTACAAATCAGTTTATACACCTGAGGTCAGTTACAAGTGTCTCAATGTTGTTTTGATTGTTGGTTGCAGGTTGAGAAAGGTTGGAGGTAAGGTTGTAAGAGTTGTATGAAAAGGGGTTGTGTCTTCAGTTTTGAAGTAATCCTTTTATAGGCTAGAATATAGCCGTTGGAGAGGACAAGGAGACAAGGTAGTAAATGTGTGTTGGAGATGCATTTAGAGCCTTTGTTGACTGGAGAATAACAGCTGAAATCTGCAACCATTTGATGTGATCTTCATGGATATGAGTTGGCAATATTTGAGGGGAGAGATTTGGGCAATGCACATCTTGATCTTCACAGGAATACTTCATTGCTGCTGATGTTGAAGATCATAGCTGTCAGAGGGTTGAAGCCTCTGCTGTTGAGAACCTTAGCTGTCAGGCTAAGTCTTTAGAGTTTGCAGGTTTAGGAGATAAGGATTTGTGTGTAATGATCCTTTGTATATAAATACATTTGATTTATATGATTTGTCTTTGGTTTGATCATTTCTGTCCATGGTTTGATCATTATATCATTGCTGTCCAGTTTGATATAAGGATGTGCAAGGGCTCAGCTGTCAAGGTCATATGTTATCTTGGCTGTCAGATAACATATAATATATTTCTTTGTCAAAACCTTTTATAACTATGTGGCTTACATAGTTAGGTCCTAACACAATTGTTTTGTTATATTTTAATTTCCTTTTACAGCTTATAATTAAAGTGAAATCAACTTGATTTGTTTTATTATTGTGAGTCTTTTTTAGTCAAGAAAAATAAATAAAGGTATTATAAAATTTATGTCATGTGTGATTTCACATTTTCTTTTAATTAAGTTATTTTATTTTTATTTACATCTTTTTTTTTTCAGATAACTACTAATGTTCAGAAAGAATTTTATTTCAAAATTATTTATGACAACATATAGTTGATATAAGTGTAAATAGTTTCAAATATTGTATGGAAATTTAAACACGTCTTGTAAGTAGTAATAGTAACATCAAAGATGCTTTATAAATAAAACACAATAATGATAAAAAAAAATTGGTCCACTCCCTCTTTCCCTAAATGAGTTTAAAAAATTAAAAATCAAACTTGCTCTCTATCAAGAGAAAATTTGAATATATTTTTGACATTCATTTAAGTACGGAAATAGTAGCTTCTACTAAATGTAATGGATGTGCCATAAAATTTAATGGGCTGGAGCTCTAAAACGTAAATCGTTTGTTATGGCACATTAGAAAATTATAAATGTGCTACACTAAATCCAATATTTAATAGATGAACATCTCTATATAATTTTCATTTTGTATGTAGAAAGAAAACCTTATCTAGCATCCGGAAATGCTCAATCCGCACCAACATCATCGGCGACTACTCCATTTTCAACACTAAAAATTGATTGTAGGTGATATTAAGCAACGAAAGGGTTATATTTTAGGCTTCTTCTGATGCACATTTTTAGAAATAGAGAAATTAAAATTGAGCATTTTTTAAATGAAGAATTTTTGAACGAAATTTTTATTCTTTGGTAAATTATTTTAAAACGCTAATTAAAAATTTGAATGCTTATTTATACACAATTTTGAACCCTAATTATATGTCAAAATCTGCTAAGAAACGTGTTTCTCCATAATTTATGGAGAAACGTGTTTTAAATACCAAATTCACTCGCAAACACAGCCGGCTCCCCAATCTTCGTCCTCACAAATCAAGCGTACCACTCCGGCATGACTGTAAGTCGAGATAGAGAACTTCTGATCGGAGACATAGTCCCTAGTTAGCAGATCTACACATCAAAAAGCAAAATCATAAATAAAATTAAGGCAGGCAATTGATGTGCACATACGCATAGACAATTCAACCCTAATTTCTAAAATAAATTGAACAGTATACGAGTGTGATTTTTGTTCGATTTACCTTTGGCTTTCTTGCCGATGTCGGTGAAGAGTCCCGGTCCGGTCATTGTCGCCGGAAAGTTTCGAGGTGGAGGGAAAGAGGAATCTATGAATGGAGGGAGAGGAATAGGTAGTCGGAGAGAAAAGGGATTTTTCGTGGATTCGATTAATTTGAGATTGATTGGATTTGGTTGTTCACACAGACATTTTTTTCTGGATATCCGTCCCAAGGCTTCTGGATATCCAGAACCTTTTGAAAGGATATCCAGAACCTTTTGAAAGGATATCCAGAAATTTATTAAATGTTTCTGGATATCATTTTGTATGTTTCTGGATATCATTTTGTAAGTTTCTGGATATTATTTTGTAAGTTTCTGGATATCATTTTGTAATTTCTGGATATCATTTTGTAATTTCTGGATATCATTTTGTAAGTTTCTGGATATCATTTTGTAAGTTTCTGGATATTCGGAACCTTTGAAACTGATATCCAGAACATTTGGAAAAACACGTTTCTCCATAACTTATGGAGAAACGCGTTTCTCAGCAGACATACTCTAATTATATACTTCCTCCGCTCCACCGGAATTTGAATATTTTGACATTTTGAAAGACGACATCCCCAAAATGGCAAATGTTTCAATAACTTTTCTCTCATTATTTCCTAATCATATTTCAAGTGAGACGGATGTTTTTTTTTTCAATAATTCAGAATAATAGCATAGAAATAGAAATAAAGTAATCTTGTATTAAAAAACACTCGTTGTTGTTTATTTAAATTAAAAATATTAATTGTTAGAGTTGTAGGCAATTTATAACAAAAAACGAAAAGTAGTTTTAACTACACAAAAGTCCGTATATAATATTATGTGAACAGTATAAATCGAGATACGAACATGGGCTTGTCCGGGTCAAGCCTAAATGGATTAGGCTATAAACATAATCTCTATACAAGTACAAAATGCTCCTTACAAGTGCCGAGGAGACCTCCCTCGTATGCCGAGGTGTACCTCCTCGGCCTTAACAATTATCAACGGGCTCTTCCTATCATTTTCCTTGTCTTGTCCGGCCTTTAGGCAGTGATGGATGACGAGGAGAGGAAAGTTATTACCTCGGCATACCACCATATGACGAGGAGACAAAATCCTGTATCTCGGCATAGTTACATGTCGTCAGATCATCAATGGACGAGGAAGCTAAATCATGCATCTCGGCTTACACACAAATGCCGAGATAAGACATTTATGCTCCTCGTTTATCCAGCAACCAGATTAAACAGTCCTATTCAAACAGGGATTCAACAGTTATTATCTTATCAGGATTATAACCAACAACACCAATTCAAGTTAAACAATGACTCATTAACAGATATAATTCTCCTAGGATTATATCTCATCTCTTTACAAGTTCTATTCAACATGGATTCTATCAATCCATCCCTATAAATACAAGTCATATAGCACAATATTTGGTACGTTGCTTTTTTTACATACAGAAACTCTGTCAATTCAGTTTCTCATACATAAACCGTGAACTTATTCTCACGCCGGAGGGCCTTTAGCCGGAGTCGCCCTGGCTTAGTTTACGTGTTTTCTCTTATTTTCAGGCCTAGCAATCGCCGGAGCAAACGATCGCTTGGAATCGGGCTGTTTTGACGATTTTGGCATCATCAATTGGTTCCATTGCCGGGAAATCGATTCAAACTGCCGGGAAATCGATTCAAACACACTCTGTTTGGCCTGGAAAAGTTCGCCTGAAGCCTGTTTTTTGCTGAATTTGTTCTCAATTCGAACGGAAAATCTGCTCCGATTTTATTTTGTTCTTGATTTGGCCGGATTCTGCAAGATTTAGCCGGAGTTTGCCCAGTTTCGCTTGGAATCAGCGTTTTGGGCCGGAAAATTTGGCGTTGTCAAATTGCAATTTGCAAATTTTTTGTTTGCGTCAAATTCTGCTCCGAAATTGGCTGAAAATTGTGATTATTGTGAAATTCGCCTAATTGGTAATTTGTTTATTACAATTACTGAATTGCAATGGAAGACGGACAATTTACAAGTGTTACTGCCGAGGAGCAGACTCAAGTGAATGGGGTCAACCCCAATACCGATCTGCCTCCTCCTCCTCCACCTCAGCCTGAAGGACCACCTCCCCTCGCCATGACTCTTCGTTCCATGGGGCAACCAAATGCCGAGGGAGCAGGTGCTAACCCTCCTCGTCCGACTCGTCCTCGAGGGAAGAGAATTGGGAGAAAGATGGCGAAGAATGCCGACGTCAGCCAAGCGGAAGGCACTCAGCCCGTTGACCGACGCACTTTGCTACATAGACAAATGGAGACATTGCAAAGAATGTATGAGACACAGGCTGCTCTTTTGCAATTGGATCCTGACAATTCCATGGCTGAGTTCATGCTGCCGTCGATGGGCAACTCTCGTGGAAGGGAGCAAGGTGAGCGACGAGGTCTCCCCCTCGAACCCGCTGAACCACCTAAGCAGGCCCTCCGAGATCCTCCCCGTCCTCGGCATACCAACCAAAAGAAAGACCAGGTAGTTGACCTGAGAAGCCAGTTGAGTTCCAAGGAACAAGAAGTGAACTCAAAGGATTTAAGGACGAAACTCAGCTTGTCCAAGAGGCTTTCCCCTCCTCGTCTCGTCATGGCGCCTCATCGTCCCAGGTCTCCTCGACCTCGTCGACCTCACCATGATTCTCCCCGTCCTCGGAGAGACTCTCCCCGACCACGTCCTCGTGAATTCGTACGGTCGAGAACTCCCAAGCCATACAGAATGATACTTGGTGGCCAAGAGTTGGAAACTAGACGTGACAAGGCACCATCTAAACGACGTGACAGCCATAGAAATGACGGGGAACACAGTAGGGTGAATGGTCACCCCAAGGATAAATCGACCCGTAGCTCCCAGCGAAGCACCCACTCTAGCAATGATAAGGGAGTGGAAACCAAACAATGGGAACTATTGAAACAAAGACTTGATGACATGGAGATGGGAAAGAAGGTTGATGACGATGACTTCGACTGGTCAACTCGTCCGTTCTCCCTGAGGATAACTGCTGCACCACCAAATCCTCACTTTAAGGTCCCGAACTTTGAAAAATACAACGGAACCACCGACGCAAAGGACCATGTGCAAAGTTTCGAACAAACCATGAACCTCCTCACTATAGCTGATGACATGCTCTGTAAAGCTTTCGCGAGCATCTTCTCCGGAACAGCCCTGACCTGGTTCCGTGAGCTGAAAAAAGGTTGCATCGATAGCTGGAGAGGCATGAGGAGAATGTTTTTGAATCACTTTGCCACAACTAAAAGGAGAAAGATGAGATTGACCGACCTTGCCAATATCGAGCAAGGGAAGGGGGAAACAACCCTTAGTTATTACAACCGATTTCGAAATGGCAGACCAAGTGGAAGAAAGCCTCACTGACAGGGAGGTTATTGTTTGTTTTAATTCCAGATTGAAATCTGGTCCCCTCATCTATGAACTCTCCGCCCGAGAATCTAAGTCCAAGTCTGAATTGTACCAAGTGGCTTACGCCATTGCAATGGCTGAGGATAAAAGCAAGAAAAGGGGATCAGACAAGGCAGAACCAGAAGCGACTGGCACTCGCCAGAATGACAATGGGAATGGTAAGGGATCCAAGGGGAAGAACAGAACAAGAAGCACGGAGAAGCCCGAAGTATTCACTCCTCTTACCAAACCCATCTCGGAGATCATGCAGCTTGTAAATCTTCCACCTCCTCGTCCGCTGAGCGATAAACCAAAGTTTCCTCGTGACACCTCCAAATACTGTGATTTCCACAAGGACAATGGCCGCACCACTGACAACTGTTGGGCCCTCAAGAAAATGATCCAACGGTGGGTTGACGAGGGAAAGCTTGACCGCTATGTCATGAAAAAGGATGGCAAGCGAAAGCGGAAGGAAGAGGAAAGTGAAGATGATGATAAAAGTGAGGACGGAAAACGTAGGCCCCCTACGCCCAAATTACATGTGATCCGTGAAGAGGTGACTTCCACCAGAAAGCTAAGGGACCAGATCCATGAACTAAGCAAAGTGTACCACATGCCTGCTTGGATTCATAAGGCGAAAGAGGTTATTAGTTTTTCTCCCAACAAATTGGCAGGGAGCCGTGCTGCCCGTGAACAACCCTTGGTGATAAAGGGTCGGATTGATAATGTGGAATCTGAAAGATTGCTTGTTGACACGGGGGCCTCCCGTGACATTCTGTACTATTCTGCTTTCCAATAGATGGGTTTGAAAGACACCATGTTGGAACCATATCATGGAAGGCTGGAAGGTTTTACCAACCATAAAGTTGGTGCAAAGGGAACTGTGGAACTGGAGCTCGAAATTGGCGAACATCCCTTCAGATCCAAGGCTACTGTCAGTTTCGTAGTCATGGACTTAACAAGTGATTATCATGCTATCATAGGCATTCCAAGTCAAGCTAAACTTGGGCTGGTCGCCTCCCTTCCTCACCAACGAGTTAAATTTCCCACTCATGCCGGAATTGGATGTGTGAGGGCGACCCCCAAAGACTTCTTGGAACATGTTGTCAGAAGCAGGAAGAAATCTAAACGCGTGGAGATAGATACCCCCGAAGAAAACATCAAGGTCTCTAAATCTCAAAAAACTACCGAAACTAGCTCTAGGATAAGCTACATCCGGGAGGTCCTAGAAGAAGAACCCATGGTCCTAGAAACTGCAGATGACCAAGGCATAGTTCCACCCGTCTCTGAGCAAGATCCCATTCTCGTCAACGACCAGAACTCGAGGGCCAACCACGACTTGAGGAAGGTCGATCCGCTCGATGTTGATGAACTAATGGAGGAAGAGGGCCTCAACGTGAACAACAATGAGGGAAGGAGAATTAGAAAAATTATCATCGAGTCCCTGGAATTTCGAGATGGTCCTGAAATGGAGCCTGTGGACGAGCTGGAAGAGGTGGTCATTAACCCTGACTATCCTGAACAAAAAATCAAACTCGGGGGCCAACTATCTCCAGAAGAGAAGGAAAAGATCATCTCCCTCTTAAAAAGCAGTCTTGACGTCTTTGCTTGGAGGGTCGAAGACATGAGGGGGATCAATGAAAAAGTAGCACTCCACCGCTTGGAAGTTGACCCATCGGCGAAAACTATCTCCCAGACAAGGAGAAATTTTGCAAGGGATAAGGAGAAATCTATTATGGAAGAGGTGCAAAAGTTACAGAGCGCCGAAATTATTCGTGATGTTAAGTACCCCGTTTGGTTGGCCAATGTAGTAATGGTGAAGAAGTAAAATGGGAAGTGGCGAATGTGCATCGATTTCACCGATCTCAACAAGGCCTGCCCCAAAGACAGCTATCTTCTTCCCAGAATCGACAAATTGGTTGAATCCATTGCTGGACACCAAACACTCAGTTTCCTAGATGCCTATTCAGGCTATCATTAGATAAAAATGGCGAAAGAGGACATCGAGAAGACGGCCTTCCAAACACCTGGGGGAAATTATTGTTATGTTATGATGCCTTTCGGGCTCAAGAATGCGGGTGCCACGTACCAAAGGATGGTGAATCGAGTATTCGGCACGCAAATAGGCCGGAACATGGAGGCCTACATCGATGACATGGTCATTAAAACCAAAGAGGGCAGTCACACCCCTGACTTGGAAGAAACAATAAGCAATCTCCGAGCCAACAACATGAAGCTAAATCCAAGTAAATGTGTATTCGGAGTGACAGCTGGAAAGTTTTTGGGCTTCATGGAATCACAGAGGTGAATTGAGGCAAACCCCGAGAAGATCAAGGCACTGATTGACATGAAGGAACCTACCACCATCAAGGAGGTTCAAAGATTAAATGGAAGAATAGTGGCGCTAGGAAGATTCATTGCCAAATCCGCCGAGAAATCATTACCATTCTTCAAGGTACTGAAGGGTACCAAGAGCTTCTCCTGGACTCCCGAATGCTCTGAAGCATTCCTCCAGTTGAAGGAGTACTTGGGTTCCCCTCCCTTGCTTAGCAGTCCGATTATCGGTGAGATGCTGTATGTATTCCTAGCCGCCACCGACCACGCAGTCGCAGCTGTTCTAGTTCCGAATGAAGAAGGAACGCAGAAGCCTATCTACTATGTTTCCAAGGCATTATCTGACATGGAAAGTAGATATTTCAATGTGGAAAAAATAGTGTACGCACTAGTTATTGCCTCAAGGAAACTACGTGCATATTTTTCTGCGCATCCTATCACAGTTTATACCAATGAACCATTGATGAAGATCCTGCATAAGTTGGATGGCTCCGGACGTCTCCTGAATTGGTCAATCGCTCTTACTGAGTTTGATATCACTTACCAACCAAGGAAGACCCTCCTGGCACAGCCTTTAGTTGACTTCATGGGTGAGCACCTCCCCACTTCCCGCAAGCAAATCACTGTGGAAGAAGAAGAGTCTCCCATCGAACTCCCACACAACTGTTGGATCTTGTATACGGACGGATCGGCTACAAAGGAAAGAAGCGGAGATGGAGTTGTACTAGCAAGCCCGGAAGGAGAGTACACCATGCAAGATATCATCCGTTTCAAGTTCCCTGCCTCCAACAATCAAGCTGAATATGAAGCTCTAATATTTGGTATTGAGTTGGATTCCTTCTACGGAGCAACTAAGGTGGTTGCATTTTGTGACTCCCAACCAGTTGTTAAACAAGTGAAGGGAGAGTATAACACCCAAGACCCCACCCTTACCAAATATAGAGATCTGGGCCTGGATATGACAAAGAAGATGGAATTCTTCAAACTCAAGCAAATAGGCAGGGAAGACAACCAAGTCGCAGACGTTCTGTCTAAACTAGCAACCATGGATGTGTCTAAGTCTAAGACCAATCCATATGTAGTTTATGCTGAGGAACCTGCGTATGAAAGACTACAAGTCATGCTCCTAGATGAAGAGGAGAGATGTTGGATCGATGACTACATTGATTACATTGAGAAGGAACAACTCCTGAAAGATGAAACGCAAGCTAAACTCATCAAGAAGAGGTCCCCAAGGTTCGTTGTGATGAGCGGAGTCCTCTACCGAAGATCTTTCACAAAGCCCCTGCTAAGGTGTATCTACCCCAAGGAAATTGAGAACCTCTTGGCAGAAGTACATGAAGGTGTCTGCGGCGGACACCCGGGGGCCAGAACCTTAGCCGATAAGATCATCTCGCTAGGTTACTATTGGCCAAACCTGAGGGAGGACGCGCATGCCTATGTTAGAAAATGTGACAAGTGCCAAAGATTCTCCGAAATTCCTAGACTACCGGCAGTAGAGCAAACACTTGTAATACCTACGTGGCCATTTGATATGTGGGGGATCGATATCATCGGACCCTTCCCTCCCACCCGCGGTAATTGCAAGTACGTGATAGTAGCTGTTGATTACTTCTCCAAGTGGATAGAAGCGAAAGTATTGGCCAAGATAACGGAAGAGAACACAATCAACTTCGTCCATGATTACATCTGGTGTCGATTTGGCCTCCCCCACACAATTGTCTTTGATCATAGACTCCAGTTCTCTACGGCATTCACAACAGAATTGGGAAGAGTCAAAGTCCGCCATGCAAAGTCATCAGTTAGCAGGCCCCAAGGCAACGGTCAAGCAGAAGCTGCCAATAAACTAGTCCTAACAGCCCTTACTAAGAACCTTGAAGGGCGCGAGGGTAAATGGTTGGACGAACTTCCCCTAGCCTTATGGGCTATTCGCACAACCACCCGAGGGCCATCCGGGAAAACCCCATTTTCACTAACCTTCGGTTCTGAGGCTATGGCGCCAGCCAAAATGGCCATCCAAACTGTAAGAAGCTCCTACTATGATGAGCAAGTTTACAGGGTTAATAGGCTCCTAGACCTAGACTTGATAGATGAAAAACGACTAGCCGCACAGATGAGGATGGTAAACTACAAGCAAAGGACCAAGGCATATCATGACAAGAGAGTCATCAGAAGGGTATTCCAAGTAGGCGATTAGGTACTTAGAAAAATCGAAGCAACTGGTCAGAAGGCAGAACAAAACAAGCTCTCCCCAAATTGGGAAGGTCCCTATATCATCACTCAAGTCATTCGAGAAGGGACCTACAGATTGAAGACTAAGGAGGGGAAAGGTCTCAAGCATCCGTGGCATTCTGACAATCTTCGGAAATACTATCATTAGTCTAGTTCCTTTTGTAATAGATTAGTTTCCCGTTTTCAGTTTTTTACTTTTTAGTCTGATAGGATTGCAGTTCGATGTAATCACATTTCAGTTTTACGAAAGCAGTTTTTTCCAACATGCAAAGCAACTATCAACTCCTGACACGAACACCGGAAGACGAGGATCTTATCCCCAACTCTTTAAAATGTCCGCCTTACGTCTTGACAAGGGTCCGCCTTGACTCAATGACTATAGGTTCCTGACAGCTAACACGAGGACTCTCCCTCGACATACTGGCTTACCTTACATCCTGACAAGGGTCCGCCTTGATTCAAGGATTACAAGGATCAAACAGTCAAGATCGAGGATCTCTCCTCGGCCTATTGACTTGCCTCACGTCAAGACAAGGAAACACCTTGTCACCACGACTAAAAGGCAATCACGTCTGAAACCTGTGCACGAGTCATCTTCCTCGACATAAGGAGACGAAAAAGAAGAAATCACCTAACAGTCAAAGCCGAGGAGCCCCTCCTCGGCCTATACGACTTAAAGTACAGTCAAGACCAAAGTACCTTACCCCGGCCTAACTGCTTACTCAATAACCAGGGATGAGGGTCTATCCTCGGCTTCCCTCCCTTTACAAGTTTTGTGCCTATACACAGCATGCAAACAAGTATTCAAAACAATTCATTAAAACATACACATGAATTGAAACAAAAGGATCTGTTCATTGATATTTCAAAAGAAATTACAGGCCCTACCAACTATTACAACAAAAGAAAAAAGGAGAAAGAAAAAATCCTAAGTCTACTGGGCATCGTCGAAGGGCTTGTCTAGCCAATCCTCCGTGATGGCACCAGGGGAGGAAGGATAGTCTGATCGATTTGTGCCCCATCTCCCTCGTCATTTCCCCCCTCGGCCTCGGCCTCCACTCCCTCATCTTGGATGGCCTCCACCAAGGCTTGAAGGTTGCCGGGATCAACAGACGGAGGCACCCAAGCTTCTCGGCCTGCTTGGGCATCTTCCCCAGCCATGACCTCCAAGTTATATTAGGAGAAGGGAACCAGATGGTGAAGAGCCCTAGCCTCCTTATCATACTGATCCTGGCTGATCAGCAGAGCAATCTTGTTTATGTCCAGGCCGGTGGAAGGGTCAGCTAGCAGACGACGGGCCAAGTGAAGGTACCCGTCCTCGAACATCATCGCCGTCTTTGCATCCACGGCATCCTGAAAAGCTTGGCTGGCCGTAGCAGCATCTTGGAAGGCTTGGCTGGCCCTAAAGCGAGCCACATCCTCCTCTTCCCTAGCAGGAAAGGTAGCTTCATAGCCCCGGCATTTGGCTTCAGCTTCCTCGGCCCTCACTTGGACCTCGGCCTTGGCCTTCCTTGCCTCAGTCAGCTCAGCATCTTTTAGCCGGAGTTGTTCCTCGACTTTATCACGGGCCTCCTTGGCCTGCACACGAGCCTCCTCGGCTCTCTTTACCTCGGCCTCCACTTTGGCCTGAGCAGCCTCCAAGTTAGCATCCTTGGCCTTCAGTAGCTCGGCCAGAGCGGCCTTCTCGGTCTCACCCTTCTCTTGGGCAGCCCTAGCATCATGCAACAGTTTGGCATTGTTCTTTGCCAAAACATTCTCATAAGCCGTGACAGAGGCAAGCTGCAAGGAAAATCAATGTCAAGCATCTATCAAGTATAAAGTTATGAGATCAGTAAGACTAGAGATACGAGATAGTTACCTCGGCAATCATAAGCCCCTTGCGGCACAGCAGATTCTCTTAGCTAGGCTTCTCTCGAATAAGTGCCTCATAAGCCTCCTCGTCCAAAGCTCGTTGAACGGGAGCTCGACCCAGTCTCAAAAGAGGACCCTTCCTGTTCTGAAGAGGAATTCCCCTCAAACGTGGGACATTCACAGCCATACGCCGAGCAACCTCCTTGGCCTCTTCGTGGGTTTTAATAGCCTGAATGATTAGGGGAGGAGGAGCTTCAGGATTTGAGGACACATCAGTTGCCCGCTTAGCTGCAGGCTCCTCGGTGCTAGCTACTTGGGGCCTCTTAGAGCCAGAGCATCGTTGGACGAGGTCGGTCTCCTCAGTCCCCTGAGCCTCCACCTCCTCGGCATCAACATGGAGGCTATACCCCTCAATAGTTGAAGAAGTAACGTGTTCCTTGGAGTTCCTCTCCTCGGCTCCCACCTCCTCGTGCATTCTGAGGGGAAGGGGATGATCACCCTGAGCATTCAAAAGGAGGTTGCGACTGTTGGCATCCTCCTTCCTCTCCGTCAAGCCCGATTTCTTGGCCAAGCGTCGCTTCTTCTTGATCAGCTCCACGGGATTCAACTTCTTCATCACTAATTCTGCCTCTTGCTCGGGGGACAAATCTGCGAAGACGAGGAAGAGATGGTTACATACGAGCAATATGAAAGATAACATGCAAAAAATACAAGTATCAAAGGGTGAAACATTTACATCCGGCCACATTTTCTTCTTTAAGGCATTGGTCAAGTGGAGGGACCTTACACCTCGGACAATCCTCATGGAAAACGAGACCGGGATGCGTTCTCCAATCATTGAAACACCTCCCCCTCTTCACAGTGACAAGGGGAACGATCCCGTCCCTCGGTCCCGGCATCAAGCCTGCCTGGACGTAGTAATGATCCAAGGCTTCTAATGTCGACCAGTCAAGGAGTCCCACCTCGGCAAACTCCTCAAGGCGCTTGATCAAGTCCTCAGTCCATCCATACTTCTGCACAGGACCTGGCGAGGTTAAATCATCGTAAGGGGATTGGAACTCCCAGCCTTGGCGGCTCTCAACTCTAATTACATGATTATCCCAACCTCCAACCTTGCTAGACATTGGGAGAAGAAGTTTTGGTGTCTTGGGGGCACTCCGTATGACGAGGAACCAACTATCCTTTACGTAGCTGACCTGGTAGAAATGACGGAAAGCTCCCATGGTGGGCTCATAACCTAGACTTTGGCAGAGCACTATAAAACTAACAAGGACCCTGGTCCCGTTAGCCCCCAGCATGGCCGGCACAGCCCTCACGTCATCCAGAAATTCATTGATGAAAGGATCCAATGGGAGACGAAGACCTTGCTGAAATTGCTTGAAGTAGAAATGAACGTGGTTGTCATTATAATAGAAGCTCCTCTCTTCCTTGTTTGTCTTAAAAATGGGTTTTCCGATATAAGTTAACTTATACTCAGCTTTATCTACCCCGTACTTAGAATACAGCTTCTCCAACATGGGATCCCCGGCCTTTGGAGGCCTCTCCCGTCCTTGCCTTCCACCTCGGCCCCCTCTTCCTCGGCCCCTCTTGCCTTCAGCATGAGCTCCTTCAATGAAGGCATCCACTATCTTGGTTGACAAGGAGGTCTCTCCCCCTCTTCCCGTCATATCTGCAAAAAGATGAGGAGCATAAATTAGTGACATCGTCCATGATTGATCTTAGGACGGGGAAGAGGGATATCCCCCCTCTTCATTATAGATAGGCCGAGGAGGGAGCCTTACCACTCAGACGCTCACGAACTATACAATCCGAAGACTGGTAGAACATTTCGATGTACTCCATCATATCTGCCCTATCCTCAAACACAATAATATTGGGGGAATCCGACACAATCCTATCTATCCTTGTGTTATTTGGGTATTGAAGGAACATTAGGGTACGACCATAACTTCTCAACTTCTTTCCTATGTCATCCAGGGTCAGCATCAACCAGGGTCCTCTCTCTCTTCGGTAAACCCTCAGATTGCCGGCGTGATACCCATAACGGAATCGGGGGAATGGTCCCAAGAACGAACCATTTCTAAGGAGAATCAAAAATCAATGGAGGAGTTTACACAACATTCAAAATAATTCAGACATAGTGCAAAGAAATTGATGCAAGATTTAAAGAAAGACAAATCTTCCAGAATCACAGTTGAAGACTCGTGAGGAAAAGCTTCAAGCTTGGCAATGGCGGTTCTTTTTCTTGACACACCAAAATCAATTGGGGGCCCCCCACGTAATCATCAGGGTATTAATCGTCAGATATATGAAGCGACGCCAAGGACACATAGCAAGCCTGTTCGTATTCTATAGCCGAGGACGAGATGACTTTCTCCTCGTCCTAGGCCGAGCTAGAAAGTCGGGGCCACTGAACAGTATAAACCGAGATACGAACATGGGCTTGTCCGGGTCAAGCCTAAATGGATTGGGCTATAAACATAATCCCTATATAAGTACAAGATGCTCCTTACAAGTGCTGAGGAGACCTCTCTCGTATGCCGAGGTGTACCTCCTCGGCCTTAACAATTATCAACGGGCTCTTCCTATCATTTTCCTTGTCGTGTCCGGCCTTTAGGCAGTGATGGATGACGAGGAGAGGAAAGTTATTACCTCGGCATACCACCATATGACGAGGAGACAAAATCCTATATCTCGGCATAGTTACATGCCGTCAGATCATCAATGGACGAGGAAGCTAAATCATGCATCTCGGCTTACACACAAATGCCGAGATAAGACATTTATGCTCCTCGGCTATCCAGCAACCAGATTAAATAGTCCTATTCAAACAGGGATTCAAAAGTTATTATCTTATCAGGATTATAACCAACAGCACCAATTCAAGTCAAACAATGACTCCTTAACAGATATAATTCTCCTAGGATTATATCTCATCTCTTTACAAGTTCTATTCAACATGTATTCTATCAATCCATCCCTATAAATACAAGTCATATAGCACAATATTTGGTACGTTGCTTTTTTTAGATACAGAAACTCTGTCAATTCAGTTTCTCATACATAAACCGTGAACTTATTCTCACGCCGGAGGGCCTTTAGCCGGAGTCGCCCCGGCTTAGTTTACGTGTTTCACTACCAGAAAAAGGTCATTTAGCGACGGAAATTTCCGCCACTAAAATTAAATTTCCGTCGCTAAAAATAATCACCGGCGGAAAAATTCCGTCGGTGGTCCGCCGCTACCAGCCCGTCGCAGTGCTCCGACGGGTCAATTTCCGCCGGTATTTTTTCTATTTTACCGACGGAATTTAATTCCGCCGGTGAATTAATGGTTTCAGCGACGGAAATTTCCGCTGCTAAATTAATTTAATTTAATTTAATTTTCATTTCAGCGGCGGAAATTTCCGTCCCTGTAATAAAAATTAATTTAATTAAATTAATTCCAGCGGCGGAAATTTCCGTCGTTGTAATAAAAATTAAATTAAAATAAATTAATTTCAGCGGCGGAAATTACCATCGCTGAAATTATTTAATTTAAATTTAAATTTTATTACAGCGACGGAAATTTCCGCCGCTGAAATCAAAAATTAAATAAAAATTAAATGATTATAGCGGCGGAAATTCCGTCGCTGAAATAAAAATTAATTAAAATAAATTAATTTCAGCGACGGAAATTTCCGCCGCTGAAATTAATTTATTTTAATTAATTTTTATTTCAGCGACGGAATTTCCGCCGCTATAATCAAAAATTAATTTCGCTGTAAAAAAATTTATTGAAATAAATTAATTTCAGCGACGGAATTTTCCGTCGCTGATTCTGAAATAAATTAAAAAATAATAATTTGAAATATCAATAAACCAAAATTTTTTGTACCTGATATAACATTTCAATTTATAAAACTAAAACTATAAAAACTAAAAATCATATATCAGTGTACCAAATAAAAACTAAATATCACCGTACCACCGTACCAATTCGGGAGGGGAGAGGGGGGAGAGGGGGAGGGGGGAGGGGCTCCGCGGGTACCAAATGTCTCAAATATTTACAAACAAGTATAAATTAATACAAAAATGTCTAAAAAGTCTCGCAATCAACTCGGGGAGGCCGGAAATTACCACTGGAAGTCTGGCCGAGATGAGCCATCAACAGCGCCAATTGTCTTTGAGTCTCTGCATGTTGTCTTTGAATCTCTGCATGACGCCGATCATTCTCCTCCTGCATCTACGTCTGAACCGCCAAAGCCTCCGCAAGCTTTGCCCGCTCGCGTTTCTCCTCCTCAGCCGCGGCCTCCAGTGTCAACCCTCGGATCATACGTGGGCGGGGCATCATTTCGCCGACGGCCGGTCGACGTCGATGGGCATTGACGCCCGTAATCCCCCATCCCTAACACTCGGGCTCCTCTCTTTGGATGTCCCTCAGAGGTGACCGAGTGCCAAACATCAGGCACGAAGGGGATGGGCTCGCCGGGAGGCGTTCCTTCGGGAACAACGGCGGCTTGATATGCAGCCTGTCAAAATAAAACAAACAATTATAATCATATACACAATGTAAGGTACATAAATAAATTTACATATTCAAAATCAAGTCATTTGATGATAGTTTACTTACAAAGGCATTAGCAGATCGATCGTCAACCCATTGCGGAGGTTGATCGGGCGCTGTAGAATTCCGAAGAAGGGTGCTAGCGTAAACATCCACAAAACTGATATTCAGACCGTACTCCCTTTCCTATAAATAAAATAAGCGAGATTATTACTTTGAAATTGTATAAATGTAACATTTAAACTGATTTAAAATCATGCATACACTACATTTACACTAAAACTATGGATTTCATAGCATCAACATGGCTCCCAGCTAACATACGTACATAAACCTATTTAAAAGCATCCATACACTACTACATTTAAATTAACATACATACCATGCGGTCGTGATGCTCGGCGGCTGGATCGTCCCCGTGGTATGCATCGCCGCCGACCCAGGAGCACTGCTCTATTGGCCTTAGCTTTGTTCGGATATAGCCTTCGCCGCATCCGACCCCCAATATTCGCAAAATTGACGAAACACCTCCTCGGTCATCCAAGTAGGTGTCGAGGGCTGTTGTCCCGCCGCGAGCCGATTAGTATAATGATTTCTCTTCGTGGTACCTATAAAAATATGAATATCTCGTAAACATATAATGATGACATTATAAAATTAAAAGAGTATAATCATTGTTAATTAAACTAATTAAGGATAGATAAATATGTTACAAATAAAATCCGTAAATAGCTTGTGAGCACTGGCGATCGAAAACATATCTAGCCGTCGCCTCGTTGATGTCTGATGCCCAATAATATTTAGCCTACAACATATAATGATAACATTACAAAACTAAAAGAGTATAATCATTATTAATTATAACATTTTAATAACAAACTAACATTTAAGTTTTAAATAAAAACCATTAACACATTACCTTAAACTCCTCCCACGCATCCTCCTTACGCCTCGGTGGCAATTTTTTCCGGTTGGGCCAAAACTCGGTCATTTTCGAGACCGCCGGTATTGCCGATCTTAGTCCCTGTGGTGGGGTATCCACCTACAAACACTGCCAAGTATATTTATACAATAACATTTTAACTTAAATAATGAATTATATATAAAACAAAAAGGAACCAACTTATATCAAATTAATGAAGAGTTACTTCTTGGTCATAATGTGATGTTATCCGGACAAATATCCTCCCCTCGGAATCGACGGTAGTCGAGTACCGGCCCCAGAGGTGGAGCTAGTACTACTGCGTGAAGGGTCGACATCATCGGTACCGGATCGGGATGGTTGCGTCCCAGTAATCAATGTGTAGATGGGCTTAGTCTTCTTACCCTTACCCTTTCTACTAGAACTCATATCTGTATTACAGTAATAATATTAAAATATACAACTTTAACAATAGGAAACAATATATTCACAATACATCTAAAACTTTAAAGTTCTAATAATCTAAAGCATTCACAATACATATAAAACTTTAAACTATTAATAATATAAAGCATTCACAATACATATAAAACTTTAAAGTTCTAATAATCTAAAGCATTTACAATATATATAAAACGACGGATATTAAAAATAATCTAAAGCATTCACAATACATATAAAACTTTAAAGTTCTAATAATCTAAAGCATTCACAATACATATAAAACTTTAAAGTTCTAATAATCTAAAGCATTCACAATACAATTTTAAACTTTAAACTATTATTAATCTTCGTCCCCATCATCATCACTGGACTCTGAATTACTACAAAACTCGAGTTCTTCATCTTCGTCTTCGGACTCTGATGAATCAAACTCTGGTTCCTCTTCCTCTTCCTCTTCCTATTCCTCTTCCTCTTCCTCTTCCTCTTCCTCTGATTCATCAATATCAATGTGCGCGAGATGACCTGAACGAGGCGGATGAGTTGGCAAATTCACTGGTAAGATATCATCCTCGGGTTCATCAACATTTTGAGGAATATGAGTGACATCATCTAATGGATGATTAGCTGATGAAACGTTAGGTGGCACTGGCATTTCATCCTCTTGATAGGGTGTTTCTAATGACGACTCTGTATTTGTCGACGAGGGTAGGTTGTCAATCATGCTCCTAGCCTTGGTCATCCAGACAGCCCACCATCCGTCGGGGCGCGGATGAGGGTAGGGAGTCATGTATACCTGTTGTGCTTGAGATGCTAAGATGAAGACGTCGTCGCCATTATGTCTGGACGAGTCCTTTACATCGACGAGGTCAAATATGGCGTGCTTCTTAACACCTCGCACAGCATCCCGCCAATCACAATTGAACAAGACAACACTGTTTCTACCCAAATACTCCACCTCGACTACTTCTTTCAGGATGCCATAATAATCAAGGTTTCCTTTAAGCTTCATACCGCTATTCCACGTCAATTTAGAGCCCCCGTAAGATTTGGTATGAAACACATAGCCATTCACGAAATAACCGTTGTATAAATGAACGTTCAAGTACGGAGATGATGCTAAATGTCTTAACCTCGCAGCTTTGGCATCACCCGGATGTTCAGCTATCTATAAGACAATATTGTAACCAATTTAATACAATTTTAAGATTGAATGTTTAAAGAAGTGTATAGAATAAATTTGAATGAAATGAAATATTTACATATTTCCTTAGCCAGTTTGGAAATTCTCTTTACTCCTAGTTGCGATGAGTTCTGGAGATAAATCCTGAGCTAAATCTTCGAACATTCTACAATAGGGTTAAAAAAGGCATTTCATATGCAGGTAATTAAACATGCATAATTTAATCGACGAGGCATAAACATAACATCAATGACTTACTTGATATATTCCCCAACCTCATCGCAGTTAAGAAGAACATACGTTTCGACCGCGGCAAACTCTTTAGCAGTTAACGTACGCGTACAACCCGTTTGCCGAGGAACCGACCAGGGGATGAAAATACAGAGATGTTTCCCTTAGACGGAAAACCACCATCGTAATTGCGGCCAACCCTAGTCAATCTCGTATCAACATCAGGAGGAAAATATGTTCCGACAAAGGCAACAATCTCATCTATGATAACAGCCTCTGAAATTGAGGCCTCGACCATGGCCCTATTGCTCATCTTCCTTTTCAATTGGCCTAGATACCTAAAAGTCATTCGTAGATTAAAACATAAATAATGTTAAAGAAGGTATATTGTTAACGCTCAAATTATTTAGAAATAGAATAAATTCAATTACCTCTCAAATGGATACATCCATACGTATTGAGCTTGGACCACCGACTCTAGCTTCGTATGCCAAGTGGACCGGTAAATGCTCCATAGAATCAAAGAATGAAGGAGGAAATATCTTCTCAAGTTTGCACAAAGTCACTACGATGCTCTCCTCAAGCTTTTTCATGTGATCAACACGTAGTGTGGTCGATGTTAACGCTCGGAAAAACTCACTTAACTCGTTAACGCCACCCGAGATATTGTCGGGCAAGAGACCCCGAGAGCAATCGGAAGTAGCCTATCCGGCAAAACGTGGCAATCGTGACTCTTGAGCCACTGCACTTTCCCCTCCTCTACATTGACACGGTTACCAATGTTAGACGCGTAACCATCCGGAAGCCTTAAATCCTTGAGCCATTTCGGGAGGAGGAGCTTCTTTTCCTTTGTAAGCACGTATTGAGCCATCGGTCTAAGCTGGTTTTACCATTGACGTATACCAAGTCTAAGGCCGGCCGCTTACAGATTTTCTTAAGGTCCTTTCGAGCTTTTTCGTTGTCTTTAGTTGTTCTCTTGAAATCCATCAACGTGTTAAAAACATTATCGAATACATTCTTCTCAATGTGCATCACGTCAAGATTATGTCGAATGAGATTTGTTTTCCGGTATGGCGGCTCCCAAAATATACTCCTCTTGATCCAGGTTATGGGTAGTCCCAACCCTTGTATTTTGGTCTTCGAAAACTTTTTCCCCCACCGAGGATCGGGCAATGTAGATACCTTCTCATAGACCGTGTCACCACATAAACGAATCGGGGCCTCATCATGGTCAATCTTGTTCTTTTTAAACGCATTCTTATAGGTCCTGAATGGGTGGTCCTCCGAAAGAAACTGTGTATGGCAATCGAACCAACATGGTTTTCCAGAGTGCGTGAGCGTGAAAGACTTTGTGTCACTCATACAATACGGACAAGCCAACTTCCCGTGGGTGCTCCAACCCGATAACATCCCATATGCAGGGAAGTCATTAACTATCCACATCAACGCAGCCTTCATGCTGAAATTCTCTCGCTTGAAAGCATCCCACGTTTCGACCCCATCCTCCCAAAGCTGCTTCAATTCGTCCATCAAAGGTCGGAGATAGACGTCAATGTTCCTCCCGAGAGTTTGGGACGGGGATGAATAACGACAAGAACATGTAGGGATCACTCATACACAACCAGGGCGGAAGATTGTAGATAGTGGCTATAACCGGCCAACAAGAGTAAGATTTTGCCCCAGGACCAAACGGATTGAAACCATTAGAGCAGATGCATAACCGTATATTTCTTGCTCAGACGCAAAGTCAGGATAAGTCTCATCAAAGTGTTTCCATGCCTCCCCATCACTGGGATGAATCAACACACCCTCTTCATGCAAACTTTCCTTATGCCAACGCATTGCCTCTGCAGTAGATTTAGATGCGTAGAGGCGTTGCGATCTTGGAATCAACGGCATGTAACGCATGGCTGCTTATGTGGTCTATTTTTCTTGTGTTTTGAACTCTCCCTTCGATTTGGCTTATATCTACTTTGTCCGCAGATTGAACACTCTGTCTTTTGTGAATCTTTCTTGTAGAATAGCATGCAATCATTCTTACACGCATCAATCTTTTCATAACATAGCCCAATCTGCCCAACCAACTTCTTTATCTCATAAAAGTTTGTAACCATCTTATTCTCTTTCGGCAACATCCGCTTAATTGCTTTCATGATACGATTATAGCGGTGGCTAATATTGCAATCGGCCTTTATGTTAAGGAGCTCGGCCACGGCCTCCAACACACCGATCTCGCAACCTGGATAGACCTTCTCTTTTGCGAGTCCATAGCATCAATAAATTTCTTGGGCTGCAGGGGTTGGTTCTTCTTGTTGGTTCTCGACCAATCGAAGGAAGGACATTTGCATCCCTAACCATATCTTACATATTCAAAGGTGGTTCTTCAATGTCCTGAATAATAGGTTCAGGTTCGGGAGGTACATGAATATTCCCGGGGGGATTATTCGCAACATTATGCGCAACCTCAGCTCACCATGACGGGTCCACCGTTTGTACCCAACTTCAAACCCGTTACGCAAAAGACGTTTCTGAGTCTCGATCAAGCTTAGATACTTGACATTACAATAGATGGCGCATGGACACCTAATCTTACCATCTTTATCCATGTGACTGGTTTTATTTGATTGAGGAAATTCAATAAACCCCTTCAACCCTCTATAAAAC
The DNA here is from genome assembly GCA_022495995.1 of Adenophora triphylla var. japonica. NCBI lineage: Eukaryota > Viridiplantae > Streptophyta > Magnoliopsida > Asterales > Campanulaceae > Adenophora > Adenophora triphylla. The sequence continues at coordinate 221,754 of JAFEMH010003598.1, forward strand.
TCAGGATTGATATCGCTATGATTCGACAACTTCCGCTTGTACATCCAACTACGATCATCGTTAACAGACATCACTCCTGCATTGCAATCCATATATTATATGTACACTCAATTTAATCGACAGATGAAACAAAATTGGGATGTTAATAATTATTGGATTTCATAATATATTAACAGTTTAGAAGTAATTAACGTATTATCATTCCCTAAATTTGAATTACAAACTTAAAAGCAACACAGATCTTCTTAAAATAAATATAAAGCTTCTAACTCATATTTAACAATATATTAACAGGTCTTCTTAAAGTGTCTAGGAACTCGTTCCCGCTCCCGAACTCGAATCTCTACTCTTCCTCCGCCTCGGTCCCTGGGAGGTCTTTGGTCTAGGTATGTTGAAAAAGCCAGTCTGACCTCGTCCTGGCTCAGGTATCGTGTGAGACGGTGGATCAATCAGTCTGGTAGCTCTCAGTACTGCTCTTTTCTGCCTCAAGGCCTCCCTGCGAGCTATCACTTCGGGATCATTTCTCAAAGCATCTCTCCGAAGCTCCCGTCTCTCATAATCTGCTGCAATGTCGCCAGTGATTTCATCAGGGTTTCTCTTGGCCTCTATGTCTCTTAATGTCCGGCTGGAAGAATAGTCTGCCCCAAAATACTCTCGGCGTCGAGCCTCTATCATCAGCTGTACAGGACCTTCTTGCTCCTCGTACCATATCGGATACTCGGTGGTCGAAATGTGCCACCTCTAGTATGACGGAGTAGTGGTCGTATCGGAAGAAAGCCCTCTAGAAATGCTCGCCAAAGAAATGTGTAGTACGAGGCTCGGTCATAATCATCGGCATGGTAATAGTCGTCAGCTTGCTCTCTCAAAGTCCGAATGGTCTGCTGCGGGTATCCGTCTTATCTGCTCACTAGAGATGGAATGCAAAAGGATGATACATGTAGTCCCGGAAGTCGGACAATCAACGGCCGTCCTTAATATCTCTCATAGTCTGCAATCCCCATGCGGAATCCAATAGTACGGGTTTGCGGTCTCATATCGGGCCAAGGCCAACCTCCTATGCCAACTCTCGGTAGCGGCATCCCTCAATATCTGCGCTGTCCGGTCACCCAAGGTAATGCCGTCGCCCCTGCAGCGTGGCGAGATCAAGCGCAATCTCTCATACGGCCACAATGATAGTAATGCAGGGCTGCTGAACCCATGTACTCGGATCCTCCGGCTAATCTATCAATGTCGTGGTATGTCTCCGCTAGCAACAGTGGAATGATGTCCATCGCTCCCTATTCAGATTGAATATGCCGGATGTCAACTCCTCGATCACCTCTCAGCTGCCTGATGATCTCTAACAGCGTAGCTGGACACACTCCGATGTAGGCGCAGAAGTAGTGCGCAGACAGAATGAGCAACATGAATATATCTAAGGAAGTGGATAGATCAAATAGTCAGGGCCGGTCCGACTCAATACGGCTATATGAGTCAAGTCTATGAATCTATCGTCAACGACAATGCCCGATACCCGGTCTGGCGATAATCCCAAGAATTCGGATAGTTGCTCAGTGGCGATCGTCTGTCTCGAGGAAATGCCACAGTCCTCGACTCAGCCACACCAGTCAGTGCTCGAAAATCCTCCATCGTTGGCATCAGATCATTGTACGATAAGGTGAACACATGTCGCTCCGAATCCCAAAAGCACGAAGTAACTCGGAGCAGATCCCAATCAATCTTCCAATCTTTTAGAGACCAGATGCATGGCATGATATACCTCCTGTCAATAAGTTTCCGGTGTTGTTTTTGGTGAAAACGCGAGAGTTCAAGAACGTCTTGTTGAAATTGATACTCTCGGGAAACAATTTCTCCATTGTAATGCTCCATGTTGCCTTAAATTGGGGCTGCTGGGATTTTTTACCTATTAATATTGTGAATAATTGCAAATTGTTAATATTTAAAATTAGGTTTAGAATTTGGGTTGGCTTCTTAGTATCAACAAATCTTGAGCTCTAGTTCAAACTAAACTAAAGGATAATGGTGTCCCTACCTAACCACCTACTCTGTCCTTTAAGTGCATGTTTGATAAACCTATCCCATCCCGAAATGCATGATTATATGAAATGCAAATATCACTTTGTCTACTTGCTTTATAATCGAAAATAAAGAAATTTCGGCTTTTGCATAGACCTAAATTATTACTATTGTGAATAATTTTAAATATTAATATTTAATATAATATTTAATTCTTTGTTGTAAAATATATAATTTTACAATGATGAATTAAATTAACATTTATAAACAAAATGAGAGTCGTTCTCATCCACAACTATCAAAACCCTATCGCATCTTAGACCAAGAAAGACAGAGCAAACAAGTTCTCGACTGTTTGAGCAAAGGATTTTCTGTTTAATATAGGTTTTTCCAGTTTCACTGTCCTCCTCTCTAAGGATCTCAAACATCACAGCCATGTTCTTGACAGTGCCTGTTTTCCTCCAATTTTTTCAATCTCCACCTTCCATTTATTTAAGGAAGATCCTGATTGCAGAATCTTCCTCATGAGCTTGAAAGCTGGCGGTGTTGCCCTTTAATCTCACGGTGCGAAGCAACCGTGAGATTGAGGGCAACACCGCCAGCTTTCAAGCTCATGAGGAAGATTCTGCAATCAGGATCTTCCTTAAATAAATGGAAGGTGGAGATTGAAAAAATTGGAGGAAAGTTCTGTTTTCTCTTCACTGGTGTTATCTTTGTTACCTTGTTTTTACTTGTGACCGTATAACACCGGTGAAGAGTAAAACAGCAGCAATGTCAAGAACATGGATGTGATGTTTGAGATCCTTAGAGAGAAGAGGACAAAGCTGAAAAACTCTTATTAACGAAAATCCTTTGCTCAAACAGTGGAGAACTTATTTGCTCTATCTTTCTTGATCAAAGATGGACGGATTTTGATAGCTGTGGGTGAGAAAGGTTCTCATCTTATTTATATTTTAAGATGTTAACCACCAACCACAATACCCTAAGGTGCTTCTAAAGAATCCCACTACCACCATCACTACTACTACCACCACCACTACGTACTATCACCACCACTATTACCACTACTACCGCTACTACCACCACTACTACCACTACTATTACTAATACTACTACGTATACCACCACTACCACCACCACCACAAAATTAACAAAATAAAGAGGGGTAGAGAGAGAGAGAGGTTTACATTTATAATGTGGAGTGGAAAATATCAAGTCTTTTGCACAAGCATTTGGCCCAGATTGAAACTTTGAAAGTAGATTTACTATTATAATTAATCGAGAAAACAAGAAAATCCCCAACTCCGGTTTTTGTATCTTCTACAAAATGAAGTTGGGGATTTTCTTGTTTTTCGATTAATTGCTAAATCTACTTTCAAAGTTTCAATCTTTGGACCTAATGCTTGTGCAAAAACTTGAGATTTTCCACTCATAATCCCATGGTAGTGGTTGTACGTGATAGTAGTGGAGTTGGATTAAAAGACTTGAAAATTAGATATTTAGTAACTTATCTAATTGTTGCATATGTAACATGTTATGTTTACTAAATATGTAACATGTTATGTTTACTAAATATAACATGCTACATATTTGATTATGAGTACGGTTATTTATCGTTTTCTTTATAGTGGCATATGTTTTCTTCTATTCGTTAATATTACTAACATATGTTTTCTTCTATTCATTAATATTACTAAATATGTAACAAACTAGGATACAGAAACTGTATCCTAGTTTGTTTCATATAAGGTGCATCTAGGGTGCCAGGATTGATATCAGGCGCTCAAACGTAGGCGACATAATCACCGTCCGCGATGCCGTCAATCGCCCCAAAATGAGATCTAGAACTAGATGTTCCTAAACTATTTCATCCACATTTTTCTTACTTATTTGTTTGTAACTGAAGCAAATAATACTAAGTTTACACCTTGTCTAATTCCTCCCATTAGTGTTACCTTTGAACATAAATCATACTCCATTGAGTACTATGCTATGCTTGCCAAGGTTGGAGTCCACCACTACAACGGAAGTAAGTTAATTTGATGAGCCTAATTAGTTCCGTGTGATTGTTATTTTTGGTGAGATCATTAAGAGTCTAATTCACACTTCGATTCAAGATGCAATATGGTGAGATCATTAAGAGTCTTCTTTATGTACTTATGTTACTAGAAAAGCTCAAGTTTAACCTTTTTGCAAATGTCTATCAATGTGAAACTTAGACATTCATTTAGGGACGGAGGGAGTAACATAGTTGGTACATAACATTAAGTAAAAACCAAATAACTTTCACTTGGAGCATTAGGTATCAGTATTTTATAAGGTCAGATCTTTCTGGTCTCAGCCTTTAAATGTCAGCTTACGGTTCCAGTTCATCCTTAGAGGGTTACATACACATATGCAGATAAATCACATCATCTGGAATCTTAGAATCAAACAGAGCTAATCCAGTTCCAACTACTCAACCAAATAGCTTGTATCACTTTACAATATTTTAAGAAAAAAAACACTGCCAAAACTAAAATGGCTTCATATAACATAAACTCGTTAAAATCCAACATAGTTAGTTTTGAAGAATGTACCAACCGAAGTTGATTATAATGCATCATTAAGCCAATTAGATTATCAAGATTCATCAGCATAAGAACTGTCCAATAAATGAAATTTCCCAAGTAAGGAACAATTCCATAGAAATAGAACAAAACTAATGATAAGATCAATAGAAAGCCCCCAATATTGATAAGTAACTGCCTACCCCCCCCCCCCACACACACACTACACACACTGGAAAATCAGAATAACCAATACGTACAACATAATTTTGCAAAAGAACAAAGAATAAAAACCCAAAGTTTCAATCTTGGACAGAAATCTCAATATGGGTACATGCCAAACACCCACAAGATGACTTCAAGTGACCAAATTTTTCAAAACCCGGATAATTAATCATACCAACTAACCAAACAAAGTATAATGCACAAAAATTAGGATTGTAAAACATACCAAAAATTAAAGAAATTGATGCAATTCTGACGATGGGATTTTAGAGAAAAATCATGGAAATCACCGAGACAGTCAACAAAATAAATAATTTAAGATCCATCCATCGTTAATTAATCAAAAACTTCTTTGAAAAATAAAATTTTCAGCCACTGCGATAATCAATCCGAAAAATAAAATCAGAGCTACAATCATTTCACCACATATAAATAGATCCATTCATAACAGAAAACAGATAAACCACAATACACACTTAAGAGGGGGAATCGAAATACCTGGTTGAGTACAGAGAAGAGAGAGAAACACGATGGAAGGAGGCGGACGGAAGGACGGAGACGACGGCTAGCTCGAGACGGACGGTGGAGAGGTGGACGGACAGAGACGGCGGCAGCAGCTCGAACGGAGACGGTGGAGAGGTGGACGGACGGCGGCATGAGAGCTTCTTCTTCTTCTAGGTCGCAGTTGCAGAGAGATAGCGGGAAGATAGAGAAAGCGGGAAGAGAGAGAGAGGGAAATGTGGCGTAATTGATTTCTGAATGATAAAATCAGTATTTATAATTTCCCCCAGCGACGGAATAATCCGCCGCTAAATATTAATTATAGCGGCGGAATTTAAATTCCGCCGCTATAATTAATATTTAGTGGCGGAATATTCCGTTCTTTGATAAATCGGCAGCTAACCTATACGTACGTTCACATGGATCGATGACGTGGCACGCTCACCGACGGAAATTTCCGCCGCTGATTTTAAACTTAGCGACGGAAATTTCCGCCACTATTATTAATAAATATAATTGTTTTTATTATATTTTTGAAAAAATAAATAAATCATAAATATTTATTAATTTTAATTTAATAAATATCATTATTTTTATTTATATAAAATATGAAAGTTATTTTAAATTACTCTCAAAAAAATAAATATGAGTCAATAAATATTATTTTTGAAAAAATAAATAAATTCTAAACCCTAAACCTAATACCCTATATATACGTACACTATACACCATACATTATACCCTATACTATATATCCTATACACTATACCCTATACCCTATACCCTATACACTATACCCTATATCCCTCTACCATATACCCTATACCCTATACACTATACACTATACACTATACACTATACACTATACACTATACCCTATGCAATATACCATATACCCTATACCATATACCCTATACCCTATACTCTATATCCTATACACTATACACTATACCCTATACCCTATACCCTATACCCTATACACTATACACTATACCCTATACACTATACAATATACACTATACACTATACCCTATACCCTATACCCTATACTCTATACACTATACAATATACACTATATACTATACCCTATACCCTATACCCTATACCACATACCCTATACCCTATACCCTATACCTATACCTATACCACATACCTATACCCTATACACTATACACTATACCCTATACCACTATACCTATACCACTATACCCTATACACTATACGGCTATCTGATATCTATATACTATACCTTAGGGGTTAGGGTTTAGGGTTTATAAGGGTTTAGGGTTTAGGGTTTAGGATTTATTGTTTAGGGGTTAGGGTTTAGGGGTTAGGGTTTAGGGTTTAGGGTTTAGGGGTTAGGGTTTAGGGTTTAGGGGTTAGGGGTTAGGATTTAGGGTTTAGGGTTTAGGGTTTAGGGGTTAGGGTTTAGGGTTTAGGGGTTAAGGTTTTAGGTTTAGGGTTTAGGGGTTAGGGTTTAGGGGTTAAGGGTTAGGATTTAGGGTTTAGGGGTTAGGGTTTAGGGGTTAGGGGTTAGGATTTAGGGGTTAGGGGTTAGGATTTAGGGTTTAGGGGTTAGGGTTTAGGGTTTAGGGGTTAGGGGTTAGGATTTAGGATTTAGGGTTTAGGGTTTAGGGGTTAGGATTTAGGGTTTAGGGTTTAGGAGTTAGGGTTTAGGGTTTAGGGTTTAGGGGTTACGGTTTAGGGGTTAGGGGTTAGGGGTTAGGGTTTAGGGTTTAGGGTTTAGGGTTTACGGTTTAGGGTTTAGGGTTTAGGGGTTAGGGTTTAGGGGTTAGGGGTTAGGGTTTAGGGTTTAGGGTTTAGGGGTTAGGTTTTTTTTTTAAATAGAAACAATGACCATATATATAAGAATTGCAAGGGTTCTTGGAGCTATTCCCAAATTGGTAAATTGCATACAATTTTAAATTTTTTATCCAAAATAAAACAAAAACAAGATTAGTCCAAAACTAGGAACTAACCAACTATTAGACAACACTCTGGAGATTATTGTCTCATAAGTCATAACTAAGATATCCAGAAAACAAAGACCCACATCATTACTGCTGAGCACACTGCACTCTCTGGCCCCCACCACCGTGCAAGTCATCATCTTCATCGTAAGCTTCATGCGCCGCCTGTTATTTTCTGCGCATCTCATCTTCAATGTTGACATCGTGAAGGGTTGTCTCCTCGCACTCATCAAGCTCCATATCTGTCATCTGCGATGAAGGCTTAGGAGGCAGCACACCCTCTAGGGCCTTGCATTGTTCGGAAGTCAAGGAATCTGGGAAGTCGACCGAGAAGTGGATGTATAATTTGCCCCTGTCATCACCCTTTCGCTTGAACTTTGGGTGCTCTTTCTGTTGTAGTACAAAGACTATGTCTCCAGTAAGAGTGTCAGGAGCTTCATCGGCTTCTCCTGGGAATGTAATTTTCTGTCCATTTTGCATACCCTTCTCCACAACCACTTCCAAGACCTTCTTCTCCTGTACAACCTTTTCGCCCTTGCATTGTGGGCAGCGGTCCTTGTCATTGATAGTTTCTCCAGTACCCTTACATTGCAGGGGTTAGGGTTTAGGGGTTAGGGTTTATAAGGGTTTAGGGTTTAGGGGTTAGGGGTTAGGGTTTAGGATTAATTAGTGTATAGTGTATAGTGTATAGTGTATAGTGTATAGTGTATAGTGTATAGTGTATAGGGTATAGGGTATAGGGTATAGTGTATGGTGTATAGTGTATAGGGTATAGTGTATAGGGTATAGGGTATAGGGTATAGGGTATAGGGTATAGGGTATAGGGTATAGTGTATAGGGTATAGTGTATAGTGTATAGGGTATAGGGTATAGGGTATAGGGTATAGGGTATAGGGTATATGGTATAGGGTATAGTGTATAGTGTATAGGGTATAGTGTATAGTATATAGTGTATAGGGTATAGGGTATAGGGTATAGGGTATAGGGTATAGGGTATAGGGTATAGTGTATAGGGTATAGGGTATAGGGTATAGGGTATAGGGTATACGGTATAGGGTATAAGGTATAGGGTATAGTGTATAGGGTATAGGGTATAGGGTATAGGGTATAGTGTATAGTGTATAGTGTATAGGGTATAGTGTATAGGGTATAGTGTATAGTGTATAGGGTATAGGGTATATGGTATAGGGTATATGGTATAGTGTATAGGGTATAGTGTATAGTGTATAGTGTATAGTGTATAGTGTATAGTGTATAGGGTATAGGGTATAGGGTATAGGGTATAGGGTATAGGGATATAGGGTATAGTGTATAGGGTATAGGATATAGGGTATAGGTTATAGGGTATAGTGTATAGGGTATAGGGTATAGGGTATAGTGTATAGGGTATAGGGTATAGGGTATAGGGTATAGGGTATAGGGTATAGTGTATAGTGTATAGGGTATATGGTATAGGGTATAGTGTATAGTGTATAGGGTATAGTGTATAGGGTATAGTGTATAGTGTATAGGGTATAGGGTATAGGGTATATGGTATAGGGTATATGGTATAGTGTATAGGGTATAGTGTATAGGGTATAGTGTATAGTGTATAGGGTATAGGGTATAGGGTATAGGGTATAGGGTATAGGGATATAGGGTATAATGTATAGGGTATAGGGTATAGGGTATAGTGTATAGGGTATAGTGTTTAGGGTATAGGGTATAGGGTATAAGGTATAGGGTATAGGGTATAGGGTATAGTGTATAGTGTATAGTGTATAGGGTATAGGGCATAGGGTATAGTGTATAGTGTATAGGGTATAGTGTATAGGGTATAGGGTATAGTGCATAGGGTATAGGGTATAGGGTATAGTGTATATGGTATAGGGTATAGGGTATAGTGTATAGTGTATAGGGTATAGGGTATAGGGTATATGGTATAGGATATATGATATAGTGTATAGGGTATAGTGTATAGGGTATAGTGTATAGTGTATAGTGTATAGGGTATAGGGTATAGGGATATAGGGTATAATGTATGGGGTATAGGGTATAGTGTATAGGGTATAGTGTATAGGTTATAAGGTATAGGGTATAGGGTATAGTGTATAGGGTATAGGGTATAGGGTATAGTGTATAGGGTATAGGGTATAGAGTATATGGTATAGGGTATAGGGTATAGGGTATAGTGTATTTATTGACTCATATTTATTTTTTAGTGTAATTTAAAATAATTTTCATGTTTTAAATAATTATAAAGAATGATATTTATTAAATTAAAATTAATAAATATTTATGTGGTATTTATTTTTTCAAAAATAATATTTATTGACTCATATTTATTTTTTTGAGAGTAATTTAAAATAACTTTCATATTTTACATAAATTAAAATAATGATATTTATTAAATTAAAATTAATAAATATTTATGATTTATTTATTTTTTCAAAAATATCAAAAATATTTATGATACTTTAATGTTTTTTTAGTTTGTTATTTTGTTAATTAGTTCTAAAAATAAACTAAAATTACATTTTAATATCAGCAACGGAATATGAGTTGGTCTTATAAAAAACTAGTTTTTTCTTAAGATATGAAAAAACGTGTTTTCAAATTAAGCGGTGGCAATTTTGTAAATACTGGCAACCATGTTCAAAATAAACTGTGGCATTTTTGTAATTACTGGTTTCCCCGTTTATGCCGATTAATCTGTTTAACAAAGCGCCGGTGTGATAAAGTGCCGGTTCATGTATCACAAATTGCTAGTGAAAAAGTGCCGGTACCAATTTAACAAAGTGCCGGTGTAAGCGACACGGCACTTTGTTAAGCGACACCGGCACTTTTACACGGGCACTTTTATATACATGAGCTGGCACTCTTCACACCGGCACTCTGTTCAACTAACACGGCACTTTGTTACTCTAATATTTTCTTTGGCTCTCAAAAACACAAGCACTGGCATTCAAAAAATCATGAGCTGGCATTCAAAATCACGTACACCGGCACTCAAATACACGTACACCGGCACTCAAAAAACACTGATAATCATTTTTGCTGGCATTCAAAAAATATGGACTGGCACTCTATTTTACACAGACTGGCACTTGATTATACACTAACGGGCACTCTGTTATATACCAACTGGCACTCTATTTTACACAGACTGGCACTTGATTTTGATACTCAAATACTTATAAACTGGCATTAATTTACACATACACTGGCACATAAAATCCTAACACTGGCACGTAAATAACACATAACACACGGCAAATAAACTCTCTCTCTCACTAAACGCAAATAATCTCTCTCTCTCTCTCTAAACGCAAATGAGACCTTCTCTCTCTAATCGTCAACCTTCTTGCTCCCCTTATCGGATTAGCTTTGAGTCCTCTGAAATGCTTGAGGTCCCGTGCTAGCTGTTCCATTCTTCCTGTAGTCTCCGTACTGACTATCTCTGCTTCTTTCTCATCTTCATCAGTTCCACTATCGGTCCCCTCAGTTCTGCTGTCGGTTCCGCTGTCGGTCCCCTCAGTTCTGCTGTCGGTTCCCTTGTCGGTCCCCTCAGTTCTGCTATCGGTTCCCTTGTCGGTCCCCTCAGTTCTGCTGCTGGTTCCCTTGGTGAAGTAATGAGCGAGGTCAAAGCTGTAAGGTCAGAGATTGGGTGTGCCGTCGGAGGTTCCCCTTTTGCGGGTTGTTGCCTTGGTGCGGGCGAGCCTTTTTTCTTCCTTGATGTCAGCCGGTGTTGGCACGTAGCCAAGCCCCTGGACCGTGGTGTGGTCCTTGACTTCAATAACTTGGTGTTGGCCTTGCAGCCTTTTGCCGAGCCCCAGTCCTGGGATGAAGTTCATGAGTTTCATCATCCTCGTAGCGGGAGGAATCGATCGTGAGACAGTGGAAGGTCCACGTTGCATATTTGGATCTTGGAGGTCTCCGTGAGTGAATCCGGTTAATGGCATGTCATCATTATGCTTGATTTCTAACCTTTGGAATGTCGTTGGTCTTTGGTCCCCTCGGTGGTGACGTCGCCGTAGGCTGTGGTTAGCTTCGTTGCCTTGCATGAACTTGAGGCACTTTGGTGAAGGGTGGATGCCACGCCATTGATTTGATGCGACCGGGGACGCCCCGGGATGGGCTGTGAAAGTGATTGGAATGTCCAACACTAAGAATTCGGTGGGGATCACCCGCTTGCCGAACCGGATGTTAAGAGTAGCAACCCCAGGAAGCTGTACGGGAAGTAGAGTCATAGGCCTTGACGGTGTGGGTGAAGGCTTAAGATGCGTGGGCATGATGTCAAGCGGGTCCATCATCTTGGCGGGCAAGACATTCATTCCGGAACCTCCATCTACCAACACGCGGGAAGGCGACGCTCGTCAGTTGATCGTGATGTAGAGCGGCTCATTGTGATCGGCCCCAAATTTTGGAAGGTCCAAATCTGTGAAGGTGATAATGTTGCCATAGTGGATGTTACCGATCATCTGAATGACTTCATATGGGGTTGCGTCCACGGGAACCATGGTACGGGCCAGGCTTTCCTCTAGCTTGAGCTTGTGAGGATAAGAGGAGGTGAGCAGAGACCAAAGAGAAATGTTCGCCTGAGTCTGCTTGAGCTGAGTGAGGATCGGGTCCTCTTTCAAGGAATTTGCGTCTTCGGGCTGGCCGGATTGCAATTCTGGCTCCGTCGGCTTTTTGGTGGCCTAAGGTGCTAATGCATGGATTTGACCCGATCGGGTTAGAATGCTGACATCGGGTTTGGTCTCTTCTGAACAGGCTGCTCTGAGTTGAGCCATAGTAAGAGGAGGATTCCTCGTAGCATAGGGCCATGTGTCTTCCCTCAACTTATTGATTGTGGATGAATTCCCGGGAGCTTCGGCAGCTTGACGGATTCTGTCCCAGGATGCGCTTGGGTGCCTCTGCGGGGAGAGGTAGTCTACGGTTTGACGCGATTGTTCGAATGTCGGTGCACAACGGTGGTTGCACAGGCGGGCGTGCGTTGCGACCCTCCGGGGAGGTTGGAGAGTTCTCGGCTCAAGCGAACGGTCTCCTTGATCTCTTCACGGTATATAGCGTTCCTTTCCTTCTTGTTGAGCATACTCGGGGCATTACAGGTTGGGTGCAGCGATACTCGTGGTTTGCTAGTTTTCCTCCGCTGCGGGCCCCGGATCAACCTTCTTGCGGCGGAGCTGCGTCGAGAGTGAGCGCTGCGTTTCTTCCCATGTGAGAATGGCCGGTGCTTCTTTGAGGCTGCGTGCGGCGGTCTAGGTAAACCTCCATCGGGAGAGTTTTCTCCTTTGCTTTATCCGAGTGGCGGGTATGTCGGAAGGTGAGTACATGGCTTCCCGAACATCTGCCCATGTGATAGTTCTTTGTCCCGAGTTGATCGTTTACGTAAACGAATGTCGTAGGCTGTGGAATTTCCCCGAGTAGTTGCTCGAGGCAATTTCCATCCTCCTCTTGTTTTTAAATAGACCTTCCTCCCGAGTTGGCCTTTCAATTTGAGTGCGGAAATGATCCGTTCCCATCCTCCCGAGGACCACTTGGGAGTCCGGTTTTGTTGACTTCATGCCCGGCTTGGAAGAGAATGGTTTCATCGTCTTCATCGTTGCTTTCACAGAGAACTTTCTTTCCCGGGAAGGTAAGCGGCGGGATTCGTTATGGCTGTGTCGTTCCATCTCCTAGGTCATCGGGACCGTTGACCACCCTTGCACTGCGAGAGGGGTTGGATGAGAACAGGACGGTTGTCGGGGAAGTTGCCATGAGCAAAGCTCTTGAGGTCCAAGCTGGTCTAGAGTGGCCTCTAGCTTTTACGTACGGAAGGCCTTTGTGACACTTTAAGGGCTTGGTCCCTGTAGGTCTTTCGAGCTTGGTCTTCGTCCCAAAGACGACTTTCTTGAGCGGCTAGTTCCATGAGGGCTTTCCTTGCGAGAGCTAAGCAGTCTCCGTAGGTGCGCACCGTCTGGCTAGTGTCTAGAACTGTGATTACATTCAAATCGCCGAATTGCGGGAACACTTGGATTACGTTGATGAAGGAAGTCGGACTGGGACATTCCATGTGGCCTTCCTTGATCTCGATTATCAAGAAATTTGCCCATATCTGCTTGATTGACCCCACGGGGGTGTTGAATTCTACGATGTTGACAGTCTCGTGATCTCGCTCGATTGCCAAGTCTATCAGAGCTAGCAGTTTGCTGGCGGGGTGTCTGAATCCGGGGCCGTGATGGCTGGGAGCAGAATCGAACTGGAGCATGTTGATGCTGAGGTGGTCATTTCCGACGTCGGAAGGCGGCTACGCCTTGCGGGGAAGACTTTCACGAGATGTTTTCGGGGTGGCTGCCAAAGCGTTCCCGAGGTTGATCGACTCGTAGCGGGGTGAGGAGCTTGGTCTCCTTATTGTTGCCCTTGGCCTTGGCGGCGCTTGAGGGTATAAGCTTGGCTGACGACACGGGCCGGTTGCCACTGGGGTTTGGTACTCGGAAGTAGTGATGAGCTCTGAGCTCGCTTGGCCAAAGCCTCGTTTACCGTGAGCGGGCGGTCATCGAGGGTGACCTTGGTATTGCGAGAATCGACGATAAGGACCGGATCCTTGGTATCATCGGGATATACGGAATAGATGATGTTGACGAAGTCGTCGTCAACCACTTGATCGAGAGGATTCTTCGTCGTGTCAACCAATTGCTTTCAATTGTCGGATAGCTGCTTGTCTTTGGACGTTGAGCTTGACAATTTCCATGGTATTGGAACCTTGGTCGTAGGTGACACGATCGGAAGGAGTTCCGTCCTCAAAGCGAGCATGTGAATGCGAGGTGCACTGCGGGTGCCGCGTCCTCAACTCCGGAGAGTCCGAGATTCATCATCATCGACGGTTCAATCCAAACGTAGGGACGTATTGCGTCCGGTTGCGTTGTTGGAGCAACTAGGAAAATGTCGTGCTCTTCGTTGGAGAAGAGGGGTGCAGCGGGTAGTTCCTCGTGGAGGACATCCCATACGACTTCCATGCATTCAAAACGAGAATGACGGTGCTTGTTGACCTTTATCACAAAGATCTCTTCGCTGGCGGGGCCGAGGAGTTGGTTTGGAGAATGCGACGAATCTCCGATTGGAGGCTGGGGGTTTATGTGCCCGCATCATGGCGATATTCGGCGTTTCCTTCCAATCTGCCTCCAAATGTTGGAAACGACGGTTGAACTTGATGTATCGGACGCTTCGAGTGCACTTTGCTCGAGTACGTTTACATATTTAGCATCTCCAGGACTACGAGGATTACGATGAGATTTGCCCGGTAGTCCCTTGGTTGATTCGAAGGAGGTAACCCTGGTGCCTGAGTGCGGACACGCTTGGCTACTGTCTCGGCTTCGTTTCCTATGAGGAAATTATCCCCTCGGATGACTTTGAGATCTCCCTGCCGGTTAATGAACTTAACATATTGATGGAGAGTGGAAGCTATGGCTTTCATGTGATGTAGCCAAGGGCGTCCCAAAAGAGCTGTGAACTCGGATGGAATGTCCATCACATGGAATTTTGCTGGCACCATTTGGGTTTCGAACCAGAGTTCCAGAGTCACCGTCCCCAGGATGGGACGAGACGAGCTGTCGTAGGCCTTGATAGTCCGAGCTGACGGAATCAGATGTCTTTCATTGATGCGGAGAGCTCGCATCATGCTGACAGGGAGAACATTAACGGCTGACCCGTTATCTACCAATACTCCGGGGAGTGATATGGTGTTGAGCTTGAGAGTGATGTACAGAGCTTCGTTGTGCCCCGAGGCATCTCTCAGTAGGTCTTCATCACAGAACGTGATCATACTGCCATACAGACGGGAGTCGTAGATCTCGTATCTATCTGTAGAAGGAGAGTCATCCAGCCATCCGTTTCATGTCTTCCTCTTGCGAGGTAAATCCTTTGCTGGAACCTCGGGATTGTGTTGAGGTTGTTTGTGGCGGTTGCCGCCCTTGGTTAGCACATTGATCGAGTGCGATTGCCAAGCTGACCTTGATCTTCCTTTACTGGTCCGAGCTCAAAAGCTGGACAAATTGAATCTTGGGCGATCCGCGGGGGATTGGGCTTAGCGTAAGATTACCAAGATCTGAGGTATTCCGGTGTCCCAGGGTCTGAATTCTGGTTTCAGCGGGACTTTTCGGCTTTTCCACCCTTGTCTGCTCTAAAGCTGCATGGCCTGGAGGCAAAGAGGGTAGGCTGGAGTACGGTGCGTAGTAGTCGAACCTCCCGGAAGGTTCTCCAGAGTGTACCTACCCGGTGTCCCCGGCTTCGTATCTTTCTCTCGATTCTTTGTTGAGAGGATTTCTTCTTTTGTTTTCTCGGAGGATTGCTCAGGACGGTTTCTCGGGACTCGTACTCCCGGGCGGGCGGAGCGATCGCAAACATCGTAGCGATGTGGACATTAGAGGAGGATCCCGGTGAAAGAGGCGGAGCGGTTACGTGGCACTCTCCTTGGGCACCCACTCAATGGAATTCACGCTGTTATTGTTCGGAAAAGGATTCCCGGCTTGTATTGGGCCCACGGGGCGCTCTAACTTGCCTTCTTCTATCAAGTTACGGATTTCGTATCGTAACCCCAAACGGTTGTCGGTGGTATGGCCGTGATGCGATGGAAGGCGCGATATTTGCTCTTGTCCGCATTGGCTACGGGAATTTTGGGTTTGTAATTGGCAACGGGCTTAAGGAGACCCTCCTTGATTAACCCTTCCGGCATCTTGCTCGGTGGCATGTCCAACTTGTCGAAGTGTACGGCGCCACGAGTAGAATTGTTGCTTTGTGGGACTAGGTTTTACATTACCCATTGTTGTCCACGATGGACGTAGTTGACGGACGTATCTTTCCCTTTGCCGGGGCCGGTGCGGGATTGAATGCAGCTGGCGAGCGGTATACGTATGGGCGTGCGGTAGCCAACATTTCCTTGAGATCCTTCTCGAACTATGAGCGGCATTGACCATGGCCCGGAGATGCAGGAAGAAATTGTGACAGATGAGAGTTATGATGGACGGTCTTAAGCAGGACTTGAAGATCCGCATCTGTTCGTCTTTGGAGAGTGGCTCCATGATCTCGGAGAGTTTCCGGCTCCATCTCTTGTAGAATTCCCCAACACTTTCATCCGCTTTACGCTCGGTGGTGATTAAGTCCTCGCGACTTGTTTCCCACTCTAAGTTGGATCTGTACCGTTCCAGGAATATGTTGCGATCTGTTCCCAGTGTGGCGATCCGTAGGCTTGACCCTCGAAACCATCGTAACGCCGAACTTTTGAGTGTATGCTTTGGAAGTGGTCGGCCATTTCTTTGGAGGGTTGCTCCTTTTGCTCTCATGCCGAGAACGTAGGTGTCGACGTGCGTTTGAGGACATTCGGTTCCGTCGAATCGGTCCATCTCCGGCATTCTGAACTTGGCAGGGAGAGGCGTGACCATTCCCGGATCTGTGGATTTGAGTGTTTCCTGCTTTGAGCTGCTCATGGTGGCTTTCAGGTCTTTCATCTGCTCGACCATCCAGGCTAAGGTTGGGTCCAGTGGTGGACTGTGAGGCTCGGCGCCGGGTGCTACCACGTGAGCGGTAGTGATTGGAGGTGGAAGGCTTGGTATATGAGAATATACGGGGGCCTTTTCTGAACTGTATCGGGGTTTGTCCCCGGTGTTTAGGGATTCGTGTATAGGCAACGGGACGAACCCGGGAGGGTATTGAGGGATATTGGCATCCTGAGATGGTCCAGCGGTGCGCTGGTGATATTGAGTGATGGGAGTAGCACTGGCCTGGCCAAAAATGACAGGGTTGCCCTGAGAGGTGGCAACATGGAGCCTAGGTCGGCTGTTTCCTTGGTTGGAAGGCATCCCGTAAGTTGGCGGGGGAGGAACCTGATTGAAGGTTTGGTGAACTGGTTTCGGGGAATCGTCATCCTCGACCAGGACAAAAGTACCGTCTGACTGGGGGATAGCTGCTATACCACGCTCATTCAGAAGCTGTACCACGAAATTCTGCTGATCTTCTTTCTGCCTCTTGTGAACCTCACAAGCCCGGATGGCTTCTTCCAATGTCATATCTATTACCGGTGGCGTGGGTCCTTCCCGTCATGATTTCTCGGTGAGCTAGACATGTCGGAAATTTGGCGAGGAACGAGGGAACCGAAGAACTGTCGACGCCTGCCGTTACGGTGATCCTGGCAAGGCGGCGGCCGGAAATCTGAACCACTTTACGCTCATTGCGAGGAACGAAAGGAAGGGTTTAGGCTTCGGAAAAGGGGATTTGGCTCAAGGTTTTCGGGCTTGATCAATGTGCAGTTACCGATTAATGTTTACTTAAAGCACGTTTTCTCAGAGTCCTAATCGGTTGGAAAAGAGCGTGTCTTCTTTTTCGCAACTAATCCTAGAGCTCTAATCAGTAGATCTCGTCACTACGCTTATAAGCCCCTCGTTTCCATTGTAGATCATCTTTCTCAGGATGGACTATCCCGAGCGAGGTCTGATAAGGCAAGCGAGTTCCACCGACAAAGGAAAAAGTGAACTTAAGGCTAGCTGATCACGCAAACTTTCAACGTGTGTGACGTACGGGCCACGGTCGAAGTCAACGTCCTTAAGTTAAGGCGGGGATCGTGCCAAAATTTGGGCATGACCTCTCCTGACTCGCTTGTGCGAGAGACCTTTAGCTTTTTAGCGTTGGCCAAGTTGTGGCTGGTACGATACATATGGCGAGGTTTGGTGACACGGCGTCACATTGAACCTTCGGGTATATTTTTCGGCAGAGCTCCGCGTCAAAGTCAAGGCTGAAAAGCTCAAGACTTCGGGTCGGGAACGACCTTTGGTCTCAAACTCTCAAGCTTGACTCGGAGCGGGGACCGGCGTGAAAAACATACACTTAGGCTTTATGACACGAGCTAAGCCAAAAACCAGCGAGTCTTGGACAAAGTGTGACACAAAGAGTGCATGGCTTACACGGGCTAGGATGGGATGTTTGGGACGACCCCGTGCGCCCCCGAAAGGCATACGGCGAGCCAATCGGAGTGCAGCGATAAGGCCATCCCGGGTTAGGGGTTGTAGTGTGCGGTGTACGGCGGCAAGTGCACGTGAAGTGCGGTGTTCCGAGGCAGCAAGTGCGCGTAGTGTGCGGTCACTAAAATTCCTTTTCTGAGTAAAACAGAGATTTTTTCAGAATGTGTCTTAAAGAATTTATGATGCGCAGTTCAAAAGACAGCAATGAAAATCAAGCATGAATGGGAATGCACAAACATGGTAAGATTTTGAAAAGTTGACAATGTAATGCCTTTTGACAAAAACCGTTCGAGGTTTAAAGTAACACACACACGAAAACGAGGAAGGGTAAACGAAAGTTTGACCCACGGAAGGCTTTTTAGAAAACAACGGTAGTTTTGAAAAAAGTATCTTTTCCCCAGCGGAGTCGCCAACTGAAATTACCCGGGATTCGCGCGAGCGAAGGCGGTTGTCTTTCGCGGAGGGGTTGGTGTCTGAGACCTCGCTTCATGGGAAGGAAAAATGAGGAGTCGCCACACGGTTTTTGTATTTTGAGCCCAAACGTTGAGAAACGGCTATTGTGAAAAGGTGTCGTTTTTATTGGTAGCAAAAACTTAGGAAAAGGCTTTGAAAACGGGGATCATTTTTATTGGCAGCAAAAATGAGTAAAAAGCTTTTTGTACCAGAGATTGTTAGGTTCGGAGGTCAAGTTACGTTTCGGGTAGAGTATTACGAGATCGCCCGAAACGCCTCGCATGACGAGTCTTTCTACCTTTCTCGAAATCGTGTGTGTGTGTGTGTGTCTTTTGAAATGGGGGATTGAATGACAAGCTTAATCTTGGTTTGAATGACAAACGTTGATTAGGTGACTTTGTTTGAAAAGACGAGCGTTTGAATGACAAACGTCGGTTTTGAGTTTGAAATGAGCGTTTGCGTGGCAAACGACGATTCTGAGTTTGAAATGAGCGTTTGCGTGGCAAACTTCGATTTTGAGTTTGAAATGAGCGTTTGCGTGGCAAACGTCGATTTTGAGTTTGAAATGAGCGTTTGCGTGGCAAACGTCGATTTTGAACCGTGCGAGTCATTGTTAACGATTTTTACGGGAAAAATGTGTATTAAATGATTTTGAGTGTCAAATGGCGGCTTTTAGTTTGAAAGATGAGCATTCGGAGGCCGAACGTCATTTCGCGCGTTTTGAAAGAGAGTTCGACGGACGAACTCCGGTTTTGAACCGGGCATTACATTGTTAACGATTTTTACGGGAAAAATGCGTTTTAAATGATATGCGACCAACGAATCGGGTTGCAACTCGGACTTTGAAAAGTAAATACTATCACGATCCAAACGGGTCGGACTTTGTAAATGACAGTATTTAAAGTGCGGCATCAACGGAATCAAACGATCCGGATTCGTAAATGACGATCAACGAGGCCAAACGGCTCGGATTTGTAAATGACGATCAACGAGGCCAAACGGCTCGGATTTGTAAATGACAGAAATTAAAATGACGATCGACGGATCGATCGATCCGGAATTGGTAAATGACAATAAAAGTAAACGGAACGGGGTCGGAACGCCGTTTTAACCCGTGATTACTTCTCTTACGGAAAGAGAAGAGGATCGAGGGGCTAAAACGTATCGGACCCCGTTAGACGGAGGCGTCTACATTTCGATAACGACGTTCGAAACGGTTGTAGCGACTGGCGCGTAAACCGAGACGGAATGAGAGATTTAGAGAGAGGGAGTTATACCTATGGCTAGGGTTGACTCCTTTGGCTCGGGAGGTGTGTACGGGACACGGAAAGTGATTCGAAAGGTTGTTTCGAAGTAGTAAGGTGCGTATTTGATCGAAATACGAAGGTTTCACGCGAATCGAGACAGAACGAAGGCTTGAAAGGGGTGAAATCAGTTAGGGCCGAGGGGGTGGTGAATTTTTGGTGTTAAAAATTCCTCTCTTGCCTTTGACAGCAACTTCTATTTATAGGGTGAAAATTGCAGTAGGAGTCCGGACGGACTTGGACTGAATCCAGGGGGTTTTTGGATATTTTGGAAATCTGGGGGACTTGCTGGCAATTTCAGGAAAAGTGCACAGGGAGTCCGCCCGGACTTTGACTGTATACCAGGGGTATTTTAGTCTTTTCCATTTGAATTTGATTGAAGGGTGACTAGAGGGGGGTGGCATGCGTGCCAAGTGTCCCTCTGAGTCACCAGCCATGTGGGATTTTGTCCCCCGGTCCCGGTTTTGTCCGTTTTTTAAAATAACGATCAGGAAAATGTCCGAAACGCCCCCGAAAAGTGCCGAAAAATGCGTTTTTCAGGGAAAGCCATACTTTTACGTGAGATGACACGTGTTAAGTACGGTTCGACGTCGGGATGCACGGGGCAGTCCCGGGACGTCTCGTTGGCACAGCAACGGGGAGTTTAACGAGTTCCGGTTAACCTGGAGCGGGCCAGTTAACGGATTTCGGTTAACTTTCTGACGGATTCGGACGATCCGGATTTGGGTACTTACACATGGGCACCTGACAGATGATTGCGTCCCCTTGAAAAAGGCCGTCCAAAGGTTGATTGAGCAAGGGAGGTTAGAGGTGCCTGAAGGGCCTAATACTATCAATAACCCGTTCCCTAGAAATAACAACATGAGTGTCAACATGGTCGAATTTTGTGATTCAAGCCTTGTGGGTATAATGGAATTTGACTCACCCCTTTGTGAGGTCGATGAACCAGTCATCGCAGGCAATGAAAATGGTTGGATTGAGCAAGAGATTGCCAAAGAAATCCTGATGGAAAGATCTGCAATTGCTCCCATCTCCAGCGTCGAAGAGTAGATGCATGGTCCAACAGCAAAGAGCGGCTAGACTAGGGGCTACCTATCTTTAAATTAAATTGAAATGTTAAAATAGTCTTTTAGTCAACCTTCGTAGGTTCTAGTACTTCTCTTTCACCTAAATCCGTCTTGGGAACTTGTTGGTTTAGTCCACCACGAATGTTGTGGTAAGAAGTTTAACTATCATTTAAAATTTCAATATATATATGTCTTCTTTCTTTTCTTACTAGACTCGAGACATCACTTGCACACCCACGTTACACCTAATTGAAATGGTTTTATCCTAGATGATCACTTGTGCTGCTCAACCACTAATTCTTTGAAATGATTAATATTTAAATTAATCGGAGTGAGAAAATCAATTGATATCCTTCTCAAATAGGGGCTTACCAACTCCCCATCTTGCACCTCATATGCTCACATCTCTTTCATCATCCTCGTCATTTCGTTGATCAAGAATTTGCATGAATCTTCCTCAAGTAAGCTTAAGCAAGCAATGAGGACTCAATTTCGTTTAGGTCATCCGGTAGGGATTGCGGTTGAAGCCTTTCACTCTAGGGAAGCCATTACCTCACCCTCACTAAACAATACCCTTTCATTTCAAGATCGGCATGTTTTGAAACCCTGTTTAGCCATCACCTTTGCTCCTTACCGAGAGAAGTCCAAGCAAGGCCAAGAAGTTAACTTCAAGAGTCGGCGATGCGCAAAATATCTCAAGCCATGAAGGAAGGACAAAGATAATCCTCAACTCCTCAGGAGGCTTTCCAAGTTAAAAAAAAAAAAGGAATTTAAATCCTCACAATTCAGCAAGAATCCTCAATGTCCCAGGAGGCCTTCGGAAAAAAAAAAGGATTTTAAATCCTCACAATTCAGCAAGAATCCTCAATGTCCCAGGAGGCCTTCGAAAAAAAAAAATGAAGGACTGTCGATCCTCACAATTCAGTAAAAGTCTCCGACTTCTCAAGAAGCTCTCCTATGATAAAAAGGAGCCTGAATTCTCGCAAGATTCGTAAAAGTTCTCGATAGCTTGTACTTCCTCTCACCATTACCTTAATCAATCCCAAGCCATCCTCTCGATTTTAGAAGATATTCCCATTTCCTTAACCTCTCGCTTTTAGAGGATATTCCTGTTACCATTACCCCTGCCTTTGGCCAAAGTCAAAATCTGACCTCTCATTCTTAGAGGCAAATCAGTTTCCTTACCTTAGAAATCCTAAACACATCCCTGCAAGCCAACCTCTCATCTTTAGAGGCTTAGTCAGTAAAAATCCCAGCCGACCTCTCATCTTAAGAGGTCATGATATCCTAAATCACCCGATGGCCGATCGAAGCCCGGAAACCCAGCTACAGTCCCTACCGGATAGTAATTTCATTCTAATATCTTCAGGATCTAAATCAAATTAATGCTTCAGTGCTTGCTTAAATCAGAGCCAAATCCATCTCGGCTCAAAAGATCTTCAATCAAAGATTGTGCAAATTCAATCCATTCATTCGGCATTTTATGTGAGCATAGTTCATTTCTACTCCACAAACACTTGCCGTGGATGTCCCACTGGGGCTCCGCATCCGTGTCTTCCATTGACACTCCAAGGAGACATGTTCTTAAACTCTCCAATTCTCCGAAAATCCTCAAAGGTCCTCAAAATCGTGAATTTTCACATTCATTCCCTCTTCATTCGGGATAAACCCGAACTACGGTGACCTGAGCTCCTCACAATGAGGGGAACGTAGGCAACCAGAAATGGTCCGGTCATAAACACATTCAAATCCCAGAAAATTCGGTCTCATCAATGGCCTCTCCTATACACAATCCCTCTTTACCATTCACCAACTTCGACTTTTGGTATCAGTTGACTTTCTCCTCTTAATTAATCTAAATGTTTGTTCATATCGAGATTAGGAGTTGAATAACCCGAACATTAATAAAGGGTTTTAAGCAGCCTTGTGATCATCATGAATAAGACAAGTTTTCAAGTGTCTCGACAAGTCTTCTCTCTCTCCATCATAGGGAAATAGAGCCAAACACTGTCTTTATGTCGGCAGGGGCTTCCATACACCTTTCCACACCTTGTGATGCTTATACTCTCCCAAAAGAATTAAACTCAAAAGCAAGAGTGTCATATACAAATTCGGGATACATTCCCACTTTTCGAAAGATGTACCCCTGCACGTAAACATTTTCGAGTCTTGTCCAGTGACTAATTGACTAAGGTCTGAAAAAGATGGGTGTCTCCTTGACCACATGATAACTCTGTCTGCAATAAGACTGCTTTGAATTTCTTCAAGTTGGGGCTTCGCTAAGCGGTTCTCTCAGGTTCTCCTGTATCAGCTCTTCAAGCTGGGGCTTCACCAAGTCACCTTGGTCCACGTTGGGTTCCTCCCTCTATTATATGATGGATTTTCCCCTTACCAGATTCCCTTCAGGTTTGCTTTGCATCATCAACTGGGGCTTCGCCAAGCCGGGATCATTCTCTGCATGTTCTCTGCTGCTTGCCATCTCGGATGCACGACACACTTTGTTCTCATCAGCAACGAATCAATCTGCTGCAACCTACACTCTCAGAGTATGCCCCCACTTGTTCAAAATCTGTCTCAAACAATTTCCAGACACATACATCCCAATACATCCCCTCTCATCACCATATATCCCCACAAAAATCTCCCAAGGGCTCATGTAGCATGCACAAAACTTGAATCAATAGGAACAACCCTAAGTGATTGAAGATCATAAATCATAATTTCCCTGCCAAAAGCTTGGGCTAAGTGCATCTCCAAAAGCAAGTGAATGCATCATCTCGCGAACATATGCAGTGATACTTTCATACATTGTCTCATAATCATTTTGGTTCTATGCATGCATCTGTCATCATGAATGTCATATATGCATCCTCCTCTCTACTAACAAATGCAGCAATTCAAACATGAAAGACTAGTTTTCTGTTACGACCTGAAGCCTCTTCGCAGCAAGGATGGTCTCCATCGAAGCGTAATTACAATGGCTTCAACAGTATGGCCCATATAACTGGCAAGACCCACAAGTCAAAAATCATCGGGTCCACCCCTCAGAGTCAAAAAAAAAAATCCTTGGGTCCATCCCTCTTGTCAAAGAATACTCGGGTCCATCCCTCGAGTCAAAGAATCGGGTGACTCCCAGATAACAGTCAAACTTCGGGTGACTCCCAGATAACAGTCAAACCTCGGGTGACTCCCAAATACAGTCAAACCTCGGGTGACTCCCAGATAACAGTCAATCCTCGGGTGACTCTCAGATAACAGTCAATCCGTGGGTGACTCCCAGATAATAGTCAATCTTTGGATGACCCCCAAATACAGTCAAATCCTCGGGTGACTCCCAGATAACAGTCAAACTTCGGGTGACTCCCAGATAACAGTCAAACCTCGGGTGATTCCCAAATACAGTCAAACCTCGGGTGACTCCCAAATAACAGTCAATCCTCGGGTGACTCCCAGATAACAATCAATCCTCGGGTGACTCCCAGATAATAGTCAATCCTCGGGTGACTCCCAGATAACAGTCAATCTTCGGGTGACTCCCAAATACAGTCAAATCCTCGGGTGACTCCCAGATAACAGTCAAACTTCTGGTGACTCCCAGATAACAGTCAAACCTCGGGTGACTCCCAAATACAGTCAATCCTCGGGTGACTCCCAGATAACAGTCAATCCTCGGGTGATTCCCAGATAATAGTCAATCCTCAGGTGACTCCCATATAACAGTCAATCCTCGGGTGACTCCCAGATAATAGTCAATCTTCGGGTGACTCCCAAATACAGTCAAATCCTCGGGTGAATCCCAAATACAGTCAAACCTCGGGTGACTCCCAAATACAGTCAATCCTCGGGTGACTCCCAGATAATAGTCAATCCTCGGGTAACTCCCAGATAACAGTCAAACCTTGGGTGACTCCCCAAAGAAACAGTCAAACTCGGGGTGACTCCTCTAAAAGACAGTCACTCTTGGGTACAAAGCCCGTTGCATCTTGTTATTGCCAGCTCTTTGACGAACTACGATTCGTCTTGATTCCCTCATGGGATACGTAGGTATCCATTTCGTACAGGTCCAGCCGCATGACCATTATGGTCGCTTTCCCGGGACAGAAGCGTCCGTCTCTTCGAACTACATCCAGGCTTGATTCCCATTCGGGATACATAGGTAGCCTACCATAGGTCCAGCCACTTGACCAACACGGTCACCCTTTTCCCCGGTAGTTATCATAAGCTAGAATCTTCCCCAGCAAGAACGCCTTCAAATAGTCTCCCTCGGGTACTAAACCTCAACTTAGGTTCATACTCCTGAACTAAGTTCCCATTTAGGTTCATACTCCTGAACCAAACCTCAATTTAGGTTCATACTCCTGAACTAAGTCCCCATTTAGGATCATACTCCTGAACCAAACCTCGACTTAGGATCATACTCCTGAACTAAGTCCCCATTTAGGTTCATACTCCTGAACCAAACCTCAACTTAGGTTCATACTCCTGAACTAAGTCCCCATTTAGGTTCATACTCATGAACCAAACCTCAACTTAGGTTCATACTCCTGAACTAAGTCCCCATTTAGGATCATACTCCTGAACCAAACCTTGACTTAGGATCATACTCCTGAACTAAGCCCCCATTTAGGTTCATACTCCTGAACTAAACCTCAACTTAGGTTCATACTCCTGAACTAAGTCCCCATTTAGGTTCATACTCCTGAACTAAACCTCAACTCAGGTTTTTCTCCGAGGAAAGCTAACGAAATCCCGTTTCTTTCCTCGTTTTCACCTCCGACAGTGAAACGTAAGCCCGTTTTCCCCGACGAAAGCTAACGGAATCCCGTTTCTTTCCGCATTTCCACCCCCAGCAGATTTTGAACTACGGGATACATAGGTAGCCTACCATAGGTCCAGCCACTTGACCAATACGGTCATCCTTTTCCCCGGCAGTGAGGCGTAAGCCCATTTTCTCCGATGAAAGTTAACGGAATCCCGTTTCTTTCCTCGTTTCCATCCACGGCAGCAAACGTAAGACCGATCCCTTCAAGTGAAGTCCACCAAAGGACTGTCTATCCCCTCAGAGTCCGTCCCCAACTAAAGGATGCAAACCATCGAAGGAAATCATTTCAAATCAAGGTCTGAGGCACCTAAAACGCCATCTTTAAGGTTCGAGGCACCTAAAACGCCATTGTTAAGGTTCGAGGCACCTAAAACACCATCTTCAAGGTCTGAGGCACCTAAAACGCCATCTTTAAGGTTCGAGGCACCTAAAACGCCATCTTTAAGGTTCGAGGCACCTAAAACGCCATCATTAAGGTTCGAGGCACCTAAAATGCCATCTTCAAGGTCCGAGGCACCTAGAACGCCATATTTAAGGTTCGAGGCACCTAAAATGCCATCTTTAAGGTTTGAGGCACTTAAAATGCCATCTTCAAGGTCCGAGGCACCTAAAACGCCATCTTCAAGGTTCGAGGCACCTAAAATGCCATCTTCAAGGTTCGAGGCACCTAAAATGCCATCTTTAAGGTTCGAGGCACCTAAAACGCCATGTTTAAGGTTCGAGGCACCTAAAACGCCATCATCAAGGTCCGAGGCACCTAAAATGCCATCATCAAGGTCCGAGGCACCTAAACGCCATCATCAAGGCTTGAGGCACCTAAACGCTATCACTTCGGTTTCAACACGAAACACGAGGAAAGCGATAAATCGCAATCATCCTCTGATTTGACAAACTGAAATCATTACCAGGTTGACATCCTAAAACAGTCACTCTAGGGTCGACGTCTGAAGATAGTCGAAAGACCCGAACTACGACCGGCTTGATTCCTCTTAAGGATACTTAGGTAGCCTACCATTAGGTTCAGCCATCAGACCGAAATGGTCATTCCTTTCCCGAGCGGTCCGACCAGTCACCATCTTTTCCCCAACAGATTGGGACCTCACTTTTATCGACGACCCCACTTCCTTCGAAAGTGCCATCGCTGAGGGGCTACTGTAAGTGTCCCAATCTGAACCGCCAATGTTCCTTCAGCCCAATTTAACATTTTCCACGTCAAATAAACATTTAAGGGCATTTTGGTCACTTCCTAAGACAATTTAAACAAGGAAGGACCTTAAAGGAACAACAAAAATAGGTTGGATCTCGCTGGGAAGAGTCATTTCCAAGAAATTGACCAACTTTTCATTAAATGCAAGCAGCCAAAACAGCTTTTTTGCAAAATCAGGCACGCCGTCGATCTTGTTCGCGCGCACAAGAATGAGGCTCGATCTTGTCCTCGCGGACAAGAATGACACTCCAGACAAATTATAAATTCAGTCTTTCTCCTTCAGTTTTAACAACAACAAACATCATTCCCTACTGTTACTATGCCGAAATCCCACCTCAAAACAGCCTTAAACACTCCCACAACTCCAATTTAACACCAAATCCAACCTCAAATCCACTACCAAATCACTTCTAAGCCTTGAAATCTCTCAAACACAAGCCCTAAACACAAATCCAAACACTAAATCTTGATACTCCTCAAGTCAAACTCCAAACCAAGGAAGATATGGTGTCACCATTGGTAAAACCCTCCTTCTTTTCCACTAAACTTATTCTTTGTTCAAGCATCATCTTCATTAAATCTTGTTTATCTACTTGTTTCATTCACTTGTTGCTTAATTAATTGTTGATCCCAACTCCCATAGTCCTTGGATCTAGGAAGATCTCCATGGAGTTCATCTCCATGGATGATCTTCCATGAAGATCTACATCTTTTATTATGTTATTCCCTTTTGTCCCTTTTACATTAACTAGCTTTTGCTTCTTACTTGCCTACTTGACCTAAATGTGGTCACCTTGGAGTTCATCTCCATGGATGATCACACTAAATGGTCCAAATTGTTTACTTCCTTGTAAATATTTTTCCTTAGTCTAAGATGTTCACCTTGGAACCATTTCCATGGATGAACATCCTTAAGACTCACAAATTAGGTTACAAAAAGGGTGAAGTTGATACATTGAGTTCAAAGATTTCAAGGATGGTCATCTTAATGACCACCTTAGAAATCCACTCTAAAGTTGATACACCCTTAACCTAAATTCCATTTTCATGCATTAACCTTTATTTTATGTCAAATCCCCCCATCCCAAGCAAATGAAATGCTTTGAAGTCCTAACGTACCCTAATGATGGCTTGATATAGTAGATCACCACTAATCATGTTTAGTGATCACTAATCAAAGCCTAAGGAATGTGGGGACAAGCATGGATGCAAAATCCAAAAATGTTTTTATTTGACATTTTCTGTTACAACTCCAGTTCTGATTCTGTAAATCCAGTTGACTTTCTGGAAATTACAGAATCGGACTGGTAAGCTGCCAAAAATGAACTCTACTGCCTTATTCGCGCGGACAGGATTGAGCCTCGTCCTGATCCGCGCGGACATGAATGACATTGGCAGATATTTTTGTTTTCAGTCCTTTTTCACTCACAGAAGCACACTGTTTTGATTAATTTCAGTCCAGTCCAGTCAAAACTTTTATTTCCAGAAAATCCCTTTTTCAAAACACACACACACACACATACAAATGGTTTCAAGTTTGGAAGACTCGTTTTACGAGGCATTCCGGGTGAACGTGATAATCGTTCTTCCCGGAGTGTAACGTGACCTCCGAACTCACTTCTCTCATTTTTTGGCATTTTTCAAAGTTTTGGCCCTTAAACTAAAAACGGTGTGGCGACTCCGTTTGATTTTCAAAAAAGAAAATCGTGGCATCATTACAATCATCTCAGTTGAATTTTAGTTTAGAGTTTTCTTATCCCGCATTGTCCCGTATTTTCCTGCGTTCCGAGGTAGATTAGGGATGTGACGAGGTATTTTAGACCCGCGAAGAATTCGGGACGACCCGTCCCGTATCGCGTAATTGCGGGATATCATTGTTTCGTCCCGTCCCGTCTCGTTATTCCGAATTGACGGCTCTAATTTTGGTGAATAAATATTTTATTGATTTAAAAATTACATTAAATTCACGTAATATGCAAGTAATATTAATAAATGTAAGTTAGAGATTTTTTATAATTTAAAAATTATTTCACCAAATGTTTCATGTACTTTAAGTATATCAATTTATTGGACTTTTTTAGTCAAACAATAAAAGTTATGATGAATCTATCTTCTCATATCAATTAAATTCACTTGATAATTAAGTTATATTAATGAAATTAATTATGAGACTTTTGATAATCCAAATTTTATTATCTTTTAGGACATGTTATCACTTATATTTATTAAATAGTGTTCTTTTAGTTATTTTAATGGATGATGAGTTTGTCTCAATGCTATTTGTTATTTAAGTTTTATAAATTAAACCAAAATATAAGTCTTTTATAATTTCAAACCTATTTAACTTAAGTTCATATTCCTTTATGAGATATAACATGTAAATTTTTAAAACAAAATAAAATTAATTCATGAATTATCTAACTTTGATTTCATATCATATTCAATTAATTTAAATTAAATTTCATTGATAACTATGATTAGGAGAATTTTGACAATCTCAAATTTATTTTATCTAATGTTACATCTTCTAGGACTTATTATATGCACATATATTTATTAGATGCTATAATTTTTAATTTGATTTGATTTATAAAGAATAGACTTTTGATAATCCAAATATTATTTCACCTAATCATTCATCTCCCTTTATGACTTACAGCATATAAAAAATTAATTTATGCCGACGAATCTAAGCTTTGATTTCATATCACTTTTAATATTCAATTTATTTAAATAAAGTTACATTAATATTTTATCTAATGTTCCATCTTCTTTTACTTATTATATTCACATATATTTATTAGATTTTAGTTTTTAATTTTATTTTATTTATAAAGAAAAGACTTTTGATAATTTAAATACCATTTCACCTAATGATTCATTATAAATCTAACATATTATTTCATATCACTTATCATATTCAATTAATTATTTGAAGTAAGTTACATTAACAATATAAAATTGGGAGGTTTTTGATAATCTTTATTTTTTGTTATCCAATATTCCATCTTCTCTAGGAACTTATTAGAAGGAATATATATGTATTACATGTTTTTATTTTCAAATTATTTTGATTTATGATGAAGATACTTTTGATAATCCTAAAAGTTATTAAAATTTGAGATTTTGATAATTCGGACCTTTTTGTCGTGGTACGGCTTGGTTTTCTGTTTTTAGTTAGCCATTCTAAGTTGGGCAGTCATTCGTCTTTCATCGAGCAAATCTAAATCAATCAACATGTTGGAGTTGTTTTAAGTTTGATCAAATAGTGCAACCAGGCTGTACAAATTTGTAGCTCGGCTGTTGTCATTGCCTCCGATCCATAAGTAAGAGCAAATGGGTGTGATGTACCCGATTTTCAATTTTGAAAAATCAAACAGAGTCGCCACGCCGTTTTTAGTTTAAGGGCCAAAACTTTGAAAAATGCCCAAAATTGAGAGATTTGAGTTCGGAGGTCACGTTACACTCCGGGAAGAACGTTAGGGTTCACCCGAAATGCCTCGTAAAACGAGTCTTCCTAATTTAAAACCATTTGTGTGTGTGTGTGTGTGTTTCTTTGGTTAAATAAATTCAAACTGAGAAAACTAAAAATTGAGAACTCTTTGTAAGACATTAAAAAAGTCCCATGATTTTTGGTATGACTTTAGGGTTGAGTTTTGGTACTCAAAAGACTCCTTGAAGTTGAAAGTCAATTCTGCCAGAATGAAAAAGACAGTGGACACTTGATTTTGAAATGGATTTAAGAGTTTTAAAAATTCAGAATCTGGAGAAATTAAGAGAATGAAAGTTGTTCAAAACATCTTAAATAAGGTTACTACAAAATATTTATATAATTGGAGATGATTTGATGGACCAAAACCCTCTAGAAATCACAGATGTGAAATCTTGATTTCTAGAGACTGCTAAACTGACCTTTGGAAAATAATTTGGAAAAGGCATTTAGACTCACGTAAAAAATAAAGTAAAAATATGTCTGGAATCCTATGGATGTTGGCTACAAAAAGTATTTTGTAGTCAACACCAAATTCTAAGTTTTACTGTGTCCAAAAAATAGGAAAATGGACTGAGGTCACAGAAAAATGTTACTGGACAGCAACATATTCTTGAAGGAAAATGTGATTTAAAGGGTTTTGCATCTATTTCCACCCCATTTTCATCCCTAGACTTGATTGGTGATTCATTGCTTTGTATCATATCAAGTCATCCTTGGGATATTAATGGAGGTTTAGAGCAAAATGGGAGAGGGAGTTTATAAAAAAAGGTTTTTTAAGAAGAGAAATTAACTAAGAGGAAAGAAAGTTAAACCCTAAGATGATCATCATGGGGACTTAACCCCAAAGATGACCATCTTAGGTCAAACTAACAACAAGATGAAGTAAAGATTTAAGCTTAAGACAAGTAAATTAAAGGCAAGAACAAAGAAAGTGAATAGAACTTTAAACAAGCAAATTAAGACAAAAATATAAATCTAGACATGAAATTAAAGAGTATTTTAGGGTTTTAAAGGAGGGTTTACCAATGATGGTTAAGCCCAATCTTCTTGTTAATGTTGTGTTTGGCTTGAATAGATTCAAGACTTAAGTGTGTTTAGTGTTTGTTAATAGAGTTGGTCAAAGAGAAAACAAGTAGATAACACTTAAGTCATCTATGTTTTCTCTCTAATCCTCCTCTTTAGTGTTGATTTAAGCTTGAGCTTGTGTGTTTAAGAGTGTTTTGAGAGTGTTTAGTGAGTGAGATTTGAGAAATACTCAAGAGAAAATGGTGGCAATACTCAAATTCCCACTGTTTTCTCTTTGTTTTTGCCAAAATATAGCTTCAGTGTGTGAAAATGTTGTCCTGAAAATGGAGCTGAAGGGGTCTATTTATAGGGGACTGGAGGAAGCAATCCTGTCCGCGCGGATTACAATCCTGTCCGCACGAATCCAAACGCCAGCGTGTACTGTTCATTTAATGCAGTGCAGGCTTTGGACAGGGGTAATAATTTTCCCCTACAAGCAAGCCAGGCTGCAGTTCCGGCGGCTTCGATTCGGAAATTCACCATTTGTGAGATTCCTTCACTTGTCCATCCTCAAATAGTAATCCCCAAAATACCCTTAACTAGTTAGAAAAGTTAGGGTTTGTTAGGAAAGTTAAGGTTTTTGTTAGTTTTCTAACGAAAATACTAACGGCTCAAATTGGAGCACTTACAGTAGCCCCTCAGCGACGGCGCTTTCGAAGGAAGCGGGGTCGTCGATAAGAGTAAGGGTCCACTTTTGGCAAGGTGGGAAAAGGGGTGACCAAAGTGGTCGGATGGCTGAACCTATTCGATAGGCTACCTACGTATCCTTTTGAGGAATCAAGCCGGTCGTAGTTTGGGTCTTTCGACTATCTTCAGACGTTGACCCTGGAGGGACTATTTTAGGGAAGTTGCCCTAAGATTTGACTATTTTTGGGAAGTCGCCCTATGATTTGACTATTTTTGGGAAGTCGCCCTAAGATTTGACTATTTTTGGGAAGTCGCCCTAAGATTTGACTATTTTTGGGAAGTCACCCTATGATTTGACTATTTTTGAGAAGTCGCCCTATGATTTGACTATTTTTGGGAAGTCGCCCTATGATTTGACTATTTTTGGGAAGTCGCTCTATGATTTGACTATTTTTGGGAAGTCGCCCTAAGATTTGACTATTTTTTGGGAAGTCGCCCTATGATTTGACTATTTTTGGGAAGTCGCCCTGGTAATGATTTCGGTTTGTCGAAATAGGGGATGATTGCGATTTATCGCTTTCCTCGTGTCGTGTGTCGAAATTGAAGTGATAGCGTTTTAAGTGCCTCAGACCTTAATGATGGCGTTTTAGGTGCCTCGAACCTTGATGATGGCATTTTTAGGTACCTCAAACCTTAATGATGGCGTTTTAGGTGCCTCGAACCTTGATGATGGCATTTTAGGTGCCTCAAACCTTAATGATGGCGTTTTAGGTGCGTCGAACCTTGATGACGGCGTTTTAGGTGCCTCGAACCTTGACAAACGGTGATCAACTTGTTTTGAAACGATTTCCTTCGATGTTCGTATCCTTTTATTGGGGACGGACTCTGAGGGGATAGACAGTCTTTTGGTGGACTTCATTTGAGGGGATCGGTCTTACGTTTTACCGTCGGGGAAAAGGATAACCGCGGTGGTCAAGTGGCTGGACCTATGGTAGGCTACCTACGTATCCCGAATGGGAATCAAGC
Organism: Adenophora triphylla var. japonica; assembly: GCA_022495995.1. Classification (NCBI taxonomy): domain Eukaryota; kingdom Viridiplantae; phylum Streptophyta; class Magnoliopsida; order Asterales; family Campanulaceae; genus Adenophora; species Adenophora triphylla. The sequence continues at coordinate 255,049 of JAFEMH010003598.1, forward strand.
CTATACGTAGTTCGAAAGCTGCTGGGGATGGAAATGAGGAAAGAAACGGGATTCCGTTAACTTTCGTCGGGGATGAACCTAAGTTGAGGTTTGGTTCAGGAGTATGAACCTAAATGGGGACTCAGTTCAGGAGTATGAACCTAAATGGGGACTCAGTTCAGGAGTATGAACCTAAGTTGAGATTTAGTTCAGGAGTATGAACCTAAATGGGGACTCAGTTCAGGAGTATGAACCTAAATGGTGACTCAGTTCAGGAGCATGAACCTAAATGGGGACTCAGTTCAGGAGTATGATCCTAAGTCGAGGTTTTGGTTCAGGAGTATGAACCTAAATGGGGACTCAGTTCAGGAGTATGAACCTAAATGGGGACTTAGTTCAGGAGTATGATCCTAAGTCGAGGTTTGGTACCTGAGGGAGACTATTTGAAGGTGTTCTCGCTGGGGAAGATTCGGGCTTACGAGAACTATCGAGGAAAAGGGTGACCGTGTTGGTCAAGTGGCTGGACCTATGGTAGGCTACCTACGTATCCGAATGGGAATCAAGCATGTACATAGTTCGTCAAAAAGGTGGTGATAACGAGAGGCCACGAGTTTTGTACCCAAGATTGACTGTTCTTAGGGGAGTCACTGCATTTTGGGAGTCACCCGAGGTTTTGACTGTTATCTGGGAGTCACCTGAGGTTTGACTGTATTTGGGAGTCACCCGAGGATTGACTGTTTTTGAGTGTCACCCGAGGTTTGACTATTTTTTTTTTGGAGTCACCCGAGGTTTGACTGTATTTGGGAGTCACCCGAGGTTTGACTGTTATCTGGGAGTCACCCGAGGATTGACTGTATTTGGGAGTCACCCGAGGTTTGATCAGTATTTAGGAGTCACCCAAGGTTTACTTATCTGGGAGTCACGAGGTTTGACTATTTTTGGGAGTCAGAGGTTTGGCATTATCCGGGAAGTCACCAGGATTATTTGTATTTGGGAGTCACCCGAGGTTTGATGATAATGTTCTTTAGAAAAGTAGTTGACTAAGATATGCTTTCATATGTCTTTGTGCTTACACAGTAGGCTGCCGGAAGGGTGAGGCTACGGGCGATGGTGATGAAGAAGTTGTTCGATTGCCGTTCGCGGGCGGTCTTTGTTGGCGATTTGCTGCATTTATTAGTAGAGAGGAAGATGCATATATGATATTTATGATGACAGATGCATGCATAGAACCAAAATGATTATGAGAGTATCACTACATATGTTTGCGAGATGATGCATTTACTTGCTTTTGGAGATGCACTTGGCCTATGCTTTTGGCAAGGAAATTATGATTTATGATCTTCGATCACTTAGGATTGTTCCTATTGATTCAAGTTTTGCGCATGCTACATGAGCCCTGGGGAGATTTTTTTGTGGGGATGCATGGTGATGAGAGGGGATGTATTGGGATGTATGTGTCTGGAAGGCTGCTTGGAACAATTTTTGAGCAAGTGGGGGTGAGAGCCCTT